>CAUYPK010079299.1:0-20413 GCA_963574355.1 Loris lydekkerianus | reverse complement strand
GACCTCAGAGTGAGAGTGGAGGGGAGTGCTGGGAGCTCAGAGTTGCAGGTAGAGAATATATACAGTTTTATACAGTTTTATGCCTGGCAGGAGAATGCCGTGGCACCCTAGTAGGGGAGGTAGGTCCAGTTTTTAGAGGGTCTCTCCCATGGAGTGCAGTGGGAGGACCTTTGAACTCTGCTCATTTGTTTGTGGGGCACTCTGAGCTGTTCTTATAGGGGAGGGCACTCCCGTCCACTTGGTGATGGATTTTGTACCTTTTGTTAGTATCCTTGGGGTCACAGCTCATCTCAGCGGGGTTGATGTGCATTCTTCAACCTTCTCTCTTGGTGCAGCTCTAATCCACCAGGTTCCTTGCTAAATTTCTGTCCTTTAACTCTCCTTCTGGATGGGAGCCTCTGTGGAAAGCTGGCTTCAGTCAGCCATCTTGTCTTCGCCCCCACCAACATTAGTTTTGTTTCCCAATCAGAACTTAACTGGCATAACAAAAACGTTGTGCAGATTTTGCTAAGAAATACTCACTTAATTATACTCTGCTGAATTCTGATTATATTATAATAAAAGATAAATTGGGGGGGGTTGGAGTGAGGGGAATCAGCTAAAAATGTCAAAAAGAGGTCCCAATATTTCTGGCGCATTATTCTCCTGCAAAGACGGATATGCGTGACAAGGCAAGTGTTGTCCAGTCACTTTAGACACAGAGCCCACAGTGTGTACGTACATGAGTGAACAAGACAGATAAAACTCCTGTCCCCAAGGGGATTATAATTCTGATGCTTATAAAACACAAATCTTTGTTTCTTTGCAGTTTCACAACACATAATGGAACATAGCCAGGGTAACCATTCCCCAGTCTGAAATTTTATCTGGTGCCACTTCGGAATCTCGACATCACGAACAGGGAAAAACTTCTTTAGACCAAAGCTTAGATACTTAGACAAAGTAGATGTGCTCAACATGACAACCACCTCTTTATACCATGCCCAAACAAGAGGCCTGATAAAAGTATTTCTTCTGCTCCAGGAGGAGGAGAAATATTAGTAAGAACAAAGCAGTTTCCACCCCTGAATGCGCAGGGGCAGACACCTGTGTTAGAAGCACCTGTGGGCAGGTGTACCGGGGCTGGTCCCCTGCAGGCAGGTGCCCAGCGTTTGGATGGAGAGGAATGGAAGGTCAGGGGACAGGCCCAGAGAACTCGCTGTGTCTGGGGAAAGTCTCAGACCTGCATTAATGTGTTCTACAGCCAGGCTTAGCTCTCAGATCATGAGCTGGTGATTCCCCCTCTCAAACCGAGGCTGTGACTCCTGAACTTTACCTGCAGTGAACCAGTCTTTTACCCTATGGGAGGGAGTAAACAATGACTTTTTTTTTAAAAAATCTGATTTGCCGTTTTTTCCACCACTCAGTTCCTTCCGTGTATTTTGAAAGTCTGATCAAAAACAGGTGATAAGGAACAGAATTCAAGATGAGTCTGTGTGGAGGAGAAGGAAGCAGGGAGAAAACTCCCGGGGGCAGGGAGAAGGCTTGTCAGGAATCCTTGGAACTTTCCCAGGTGGGGAAAGACCAGGCTGCAGGGAGGGAGGGAGCGAGCAGAAGGCGTCAAACTCTGTGGAGAGAAAGTCCATCCTGCCACTCCCTCCCTCTCTCCTTTCTTGTTATTCTCAGCCCCTTGCTGACAATCTGTAACCTCTGGATCCAGGGTGCGCTCTCCAGGACGGTCCAGCTGCACAGGACTCCCCTGGAGCCATTCTCTGCCCACCCTGCCGTCTTCCAAATGGCATTAAATTGCCCACAAACATTTCTTTACCACCTGCGCGTCTACCTGGGGAAGACTCGAATTAACTCGCACTAGTTACTGCTGAGTGGGTCAGTCCTGTGAGGCCTCGCCTTTAACAGGCTTGACTGTGACCCACCGGGTTGTTAAAGGGCCTTAAAAGTGGCGGGAATTGAAACTCAACCTTTCCTCCTCCCTCCGCGCCTCGTTCACAGGCAACATTAGCCGGGCGGTGCAGATGCCACGTTGGCCAGCCCACCTCAACACCAGCACGCGAGACGTGTGCTAGGGTTATTTTTGCAGCACGAGGACCCTAAAACATACTCTGCAGGCTCCCCTGAGAAAGCAGAGAGCTGTATCATTAGCCCTGGATTTAAATACGTGCAAATAAAATCAGGCAAGTCCACCATTACATTAAATATATTAAAATTTAGGCCAGGCGTGGTGGCTCACGCCTGTACTCCCAGCACTTTTGGAGAGCGAGGCAGGTGGATTGCCTGAGCTCAGCAATTCAAACTCAGCCTGTGCAAGAGTGAGACCTTGTCTGTAAAAAACAGTCGGGCATTGTAGTGAGAGCCTGTAGTCCCAGCCACTCAGGAGGCTGAGGCTGGAGGATCGCTTGAGCCCAAGAGTTTGAAGATGCTGTGAAATATGATGCCATGGCACTCTACCCAGAGTGACAGCGTGAGACTCTTTCTCAAAAAAAAAAAAAATTAAGATTTGTGGGGTGAGTAAAAGTTAAACAATCCATCTGCACATTATTTACTATATTCCAAGTTTTCAAAGTGCTTCCTGTTCACCAAACTTCTTTGTCTCTGCACACAGTCCTGTGGGGTGGGAGGAGGTTGAGAGCTCAGAACAGGAGGAGGCTGGTTTTGCTGGAAGGTGAACCCCACCTCTTTCATTTCCAGTGCATGTTCTCAAATGTATATAACTCATCTGTTATTCAATCTTTGAGGTCTCAAAATTCCTCAAAGAAATACTTACCAACACATGGGGGAAATGTATCCTTAATTGAAATCCTTAAAACTTGCATGAACTATAATGTTTTTAAGGAATAAATGACTGAGTTTAATTGCTTTAAAAAATAAGAAAACCTCCAAAAGGAAGAATTTATTTTGAAAACATAATTCAATGATTTCTTCAATGGGTTTCTACCCATGAGAAAAACAGGGTGTCACAGAAGGGGCCCCAAAACTGTAAATACATCCACAGAACAGAATCTAGAAGTTCACGGCAAAGTCCTGATGGTTTTTGTGCTGCTATTATTAAACTTTTGCTATTGGTGGTTTCTTACTCAAGGTGTTAATCACTTGAGACATTTCCAATCAACTGATAGGTTATATAAACACTTTTGAGCATGTCAGCATCTGATACTTAACTTCTCTTCATTTATTCCATTATTGAGGGGACTTTATAAAAGTTAACAATCCTGTCTATGAAGTTGACCTTTGTATGAAACAAATGCTCCAAAATCATTTTAAACATCCACATGTGAAATAAAGCATATTTATTGAAATAGCGGTCTTTGTAGACACTATCTTTGTAATTGAGAACATTCAGATATAGTGAACGCCCTGGGCCTATAATTGAGTTTAGTTGCTGGATGACTAAAACTAAAATCAGTAAATGGGAAATTTTCACTTTACAGTTTTTCAGTCAAGCAAGAGAATAAACTCATCCGGCTCTGAATTGTTTTCTTCCCTCCTCCAGGGATGTCCAGCCATGGTGAGTGCAGGAAGGTTTCCGTGTTAAGTTGATGGGTGGCCTCAGGCACAATCACCCCTCTCTCAGCCATGCTGTGCTGGGCCACCTGCCCTGCAGCCGACTAGCCGGATCCACTTCCTCCCTAGCACTCCCCGCCACAACTGAGAGAACTCTGCACCACCACTGGCTCCAGTGTAAATCCTGCTCCTTCCTGAGGACCAAGTATTTCCATATCTTGATTACACTGGTGCCTTACAGCCCAGTCAGGCTCGGCGGTCACGTTCATCTTCCTAGGTCCCAGGAAAGAGGCCAGAGCCATCTCCAGGCTCTCACGTTCTGAGCTTCCCGTCTCTGGTGGGCACGGAGCAGGCGTAGGGTTGGGTTGACCCCCAGGAACATCCAAGTCTTATTCTTTTGTATCTGCATTCATTGAAACGCTTCCACCCCCCTCCGCCTCCCCTGATACTGAGATCTTCCATCTTATCCATCACATGTGGTTTGTAACCAAATTATTTCCATGATCTCATCCACAGGTGACGGTTTCAACACACAATACCTGCAAACAAAACGGTCATGGTCTGAACGGTTTACCATGATCAAAGTGCATTCAAGCAAGCGTCTGGTGAGTTCTGCCATCAGCTGTGAAAACTGATGCATAACATGGCTAATTGCCTTTATATTTTGCCTGAAAGCAAAAGTGACCACCTCTCAGTAAATTTCATCAGATTCAACTTTCCCAGATAAAATATAAAAACTATTTTTCTCTCTTTTCGTACACAGTGGCTCACTCCTGGTACCTGTTCAATAGATGATTGCCAGTTGATCCCTTTCTCTTGAAGAAATTCTTGCCAAATAATTTATCTTGGTCTTCTACTCAGAACCTGAACAAAACAAATACATTAATTGTTGATAGTGTCACCTCTGCATCTAGTTAGGCGTCACCTAAGATCCAAAATAGCTCAGTCCCCCAGGTAAATAGTGGTGATTAGATGTATGCTCATTTTGTTTAGATCTAGTATCAAAATGTAAGACTGGGCATTTCCAAAAATGCATTTCCAAAACAGGTAAATGGAAAAACAAAGGCTCTAACCTTAAAGTTAGAGTTCCTTTAGGAAGCATGTTTTTTTTCATGTCCCTGAAATGCAAGCTACTTTGCCATGCTTCTCACACGGCCAGAAATTATGAGCATCACATGCTGGAATGAACCGGATGCCCGACGAAGCACATTTTACCATTTTCCCTCTCATGGTGGTCTTTTCATTAGCTGTTAAATGGCCCTGAGAACATCTCAAGTCAATATCTTTATTTCCTGTTTTCACCTGCCAGCAATGAATATTTTTCTCCACTTTCTGAACAGATGACTAAATTTAACACCAGAGTTATGACAAGATGTGCGGGAAGCTGCCCTGGCCAAATGAATTGGGAAACGTGAACAATGCAAAATATGCCTTCTTGTTTTGAAGGAAGTCTTGACGTCCTAAAGATCCTCATCATGCCCTAACTTTATTATGCTGTGACAATTAGAACTGAAAAAAAAAATTCAAAACACCTACAAAGTTAAAAAAAAAAAAAAAAAAAAAAAAACTAAGCATTTCATTCCTGTATTATAAGGATAAGGTAAAACTTTTATGCATTTATTTTAAATAAATAAACCATAAAGACATCTGTGTTATCAAGCACTTTTTACTTTAGCTTACTAAAAGCAACATGTTAGCCTGTTAGCTAAATTTTAAACAAAATCTTTTTGAGTTTTGCACTCCTAAAATTCATTTTTATACAAAGAATCTTTGAAAATGTTACAGTTCATTTTAACATCTCTTTATGACCTAAAACGTAATTAGACTCAGGAAGGGATAGTAAGCCATCACACATACATTCTCTCAGCAAATTATTTTTAATCCATTCAGCAACACATGGCTTTTTTTAATATGAAAATGAAACTATGTTAACATAACAAAGACATGGAATTTATTAGTTTTCAGTATTTTTTTTGCATTTCTTTTTTTATTTTTTCAAACAAATAGATTTCATAAAATAAAATGTAAGGGAGCAATGTGCTCCTTTTTGTTTAATCTATCAGAATATTAATCAAAAATGTCCCTGCCATAGGCAGAAAACCCAAACGGTAGGATTATATAAGAGTAATGAGGTCTTCTTTTGAATGCTTTTTAAAATACACACGATGTGAATGAGCCTGATCCCCAGCCAGAGTAATCTGGGAGAGGAGAATTACAGATGTGCAGCTGGGTCAAGGGAGCAGGAGGCTGGGAGGGTGATGCCTGAGAGCTCCCTGGGGCCGTCCAGCACAATGGCAGGGAAGGAGACATGTGAGTGTCCTTGCCGGCTGTAGAGCAGTTGACGTGCAGTCACTGGGGCCGTCCTTCCATTCCCAAGGTCAACTAGCGTCAAGGGTTCAAATGCCCTTGAATTGTAGCGGGCTGTCTTCAATTGCTCTCTTCACTGGACTCGATCCCCATCCACACCTGTCATAGGAGGGTGTGTGTGCATGTGTGTTTGTACTTTGCTTAAAATTGACTCTTTTTAAAGAACAATGGAAGGCGCTTTGATCTGGGTTTGCAAGTGGCTATTTATGTATCCGAAAGACCTTCTCAAAGTAGCAGGAGACTGAGAAATTAGCCAGATAACATAGTATTTTAGGGCATTCAAAAGGGTTTCTATTTAGTCCGTTTACAAGTGCCACCCATGTATATAATGAATGCACATTCATAAAAGGCTCTCACTACTACTGATAAAGTATTTCCACCTTCACAATAATAAT
The DNA here is from genome assembly GCA_963574355.1 of Loris lydekkerianus. Lineage (NCBI taxonomy): Eukaryota > Metazoa > Chordata > Mammalia > Primates > Lorisidae > Loris > Loris lydekkerianus. The sequence goes on along the minus strand of CAUYPK010079299.1, from coordinate 14,153 downwards.
TATCTGATGTGTATTAAGCACTACACAATGCGCCACATTGCTCTCAATGCCTCACACACGTGTGTCTAGGCTCTTCCTCCTGACAATAACCCTGCAGGCTTATCCTCTCCTGTTACTGTCTGCACAGAGCACAGATCTCCTGTTCAAGGTCAGCCAGCATTCAATTCCAAGCAACCCGACCCTGGAGTGTACACTCTTACCACAATACAATGTAACATCTCATTTGATATAGCTATATAGGTACTATCATGTCAATTTTTTAGAAGAGTAAATTGAGGCTCAGTGGGGTTAAATACCTGTCAGACGTCCTCTGCAAACATGTCTGAGATATTGTGAGTTAATTATAATCTTTCTCATTCCAAAGTCCATGCTCATAACCACTTAATGAGCTGATAAAACCACTACAGCCTCTTAAATACAAGATGACCGTGTAAGGCGGAGAAGTTAGCATGGCCATCAAATACAAGTGAATGAGTTATACTAGTGGGCTGACCCCACCCCACCTCACTGAAGTGGCTCAAGCCTAGGAAGGACCTGGATCTCCACAACACCAATCAGAGCACCAGCGACCCCAGGCCAAACCTCTCCGCGGCTCGGAGCTTCTATTGTCAACACCAACAATGGCCTTTGATTTCCTGATCATTCCTCATGGCAGTTTTTCTGTCTCCAGGGCTGGACACAATGCTAGCCAGAAGGAAATCCAACCCAGAGACCCAAAACTGGATTCACAAGGGAAACTGCCTGAAAGCTGAGTGAGGGATTGTGTGTCCATGGAGCTCTTTGATTCTGGGAGAGGGAACTCATTGCACGGAGGAAGACAGGAGCAGATCCAGACAGATGCCTTTGCTGCTCAAGGCTTTTTCCTTCTAGAGGAGCGTTGTGGATTTCAGCGTGGCTGGTTCCTGCTGAACTTCAAGGGGCCAGACCTCTGCTCCAGCACGAAAGAGTCAGAGAATCCTGAACTCCAACATGAAAGGTGAGCAGCAGGGCACAGCGTGTGCAGCCCGGGCCTGCTGGGAGCCCCAGCGAGTTCAGACACCATGTGCGCCCTGCTCATCCATCTGCTCCACTGGACAAGGCCAAACAAAATAGTGAAAATAAATGGGGAGCGGAGTCTTTTGCTCTGGCCTTGAAGAACACACTGACTTCGCCTTGCATGTTTTTATGTAAATCATGTGGAATTTAAGTAGCCCAATCCATTCAAAGCTTTTTAAAGGGAGGGGGGAGAAGGTGCCAAGGCTGCATCTGATAAGCAGGATAATCCCCTTACACATAACCTCCCATTTACCAACGATACTACATAAAGCAAGACTTGAAATTCAGTGAAACCAGGGAAATGCGCAGCTTAGCCATGTGGGAGTCTGAGCCAAAAGCAGTCACACGTTACAGGACCACCACAAAAGTCTCCGTGTTATCAGACTGAGTTCAGGCTTGCCCATTCGAGCAAAAGTCAAAACAGAACATTTCAATGTGATAGGAAGGCTCCATGATCTCTAAAAGGTCATAACAACTTGTGCTTTATCTAATTTCTACCTTACCTGCAGACCACCTGTTGAGACTAAGATATCTCTTAAGCTGACACATTCGTTAGTATAGTCACGTGTTGGTTGACGACGGGGACACAGGGTAAGAAATGTACCTTCAGGCAGTTTTGTCACCAAGCAGTCACCAAGGGCACTCACACAGACCTGGACAGTAGAGCCTGCTACACACCTAGGGTATGTGGTATAGCTACTAACCTGCACAGAAGGTCGCTCTACTGAAAACTGTAGGCGGTTATAACACGGTAGTTGAGTATTTATGTATCTAAACATATCTAAGCGTAGAAAAGGTAAGGGGTTATGCTATGATGTCACCACTTCACCATTATATTTCATTATTTTCAGCTCCATTATAATCCTATAGGATAACTGTCATAAAAGTAGTGTGTCATAGTTAATGTCCAGAGACAAACATTAGCCTTGGTCCATCTCCGCTTTGACAGCCTGACATTTGGGATGAGGTAAATTTGCTCTGGGGGATTATCCTGTGAATTATAAGACATTTAGCACCCTCCTCCCCATTTGTGAAAGCCCAAAATGTCCTCAAATATCATCAGATGCCCCTGAAGGCTGAGTCAAAATCACCTTTGGTTGACAGTCATTTGTTGTATGACACTGAGAATAAGTTTTGAATACAGATCATTTATATTATATATAATTATTCGTAATACCTAATACTCAATATTAATGATACAGGTAACTAGGCACATCGTTTGATTTTATAAATATGATTTAATAACTTATCTTCTGGGCTCATAAAAATAATGTTATAATGGCTTCTGATTCTTCTGAAAATCCAATCATGTGCAAAAGTCCATGCCTTATATAAAAGAATGAAAATATTTGGCTCAGCGCTCGTAGCACAGTGGTTACATCACCAACCACATGCACCAAGGCTGGTGGGTTCGAATTCGGCCAGGGCCAGCTAAACAACAATGACAACTACAACAAAAAAAAGCTGGGTGTTGTGGCAGGCACCTGTAGTCCTACCTACCTGGGAGACTGAGGCAAGAGAATCACTTAAGCCCAAGAGTTTGAGGTTGCTGTGGGCTGTGATGCCACAGCACTCTACTGAGGGCAACATAGTGAGACTCTGTCTCAAAAAAAAAAAAAAAAATCAATATACACTGTGCATATATATTATACACCTAAATAATTGAAATTCTTAAAACCTGGCCATGTACAATGGCTCAAACCTATAATCCTAGCACTCTGGGAGGCTGAGGCAGGTGGATTGCTTGAGTTTAGAAATTCAAGATCAGCCTGAGCAACAGTGAGACCCCGTCTCTACTAAAAATAGAAAAACTAGCTGAGCATTGTGGCGAGGGCCTGTAGTCACAGCTACTTGGGAGCCTGAAGCAGAAGGATTGCTGGAGCCCAACAGTTTGAGGATGTCGTGAGATGTGATGCCACAGCACTCTACCCAGGGTGACAGAGTGAGACTCTTGTCTCAAAAGAAAAAGAAAGAAAGAAATTGTTTAAATCTGAACTTTCTAATTGTTCCTAAGACTATGCATAGTTCAACCAAGAATAATAAGCCTGCATAGTTCACCCAAGAATAATACAGGATTTTTTTTCTTCAAATCTAATAAAGTACAAAACTCAACATGTGAGTAATTTTAAAAATATATAAGGGCTGTCTGGGAAGTATCCAGCCTATACTATGGAAAATAGTATTAGCCATGCCAGACAGCCCTCATATATGATGCAATAAATTAGGACACAAGGAACAATCTTTTAAAACCTGTGTATTGTCTCCACCACTACTTTGGCCTTGATGGGAGCTGTTAGGGTGAAACAGGCCAACCTGAGCCTTTGCTTAAAAAAACATGTCAATTGTAGAGGGGGAGAAGAAAGAAAAATGAAATTACTGCAAACATTCAGTATGAAGGAGTAGTTTCTACACAATGGATAAACACGAAGGAAAAAAGTAATAAATACATCAGTCCAGAAAAGTATAGGTGTGTAAAGACAAAAAAAAAAAAAAATATATATATATATATATATATATATATATATATATATAATTGTAGGCTCTGTGCAAGGGTGAGCAGGTGAACAAGTTGTGGGAGGAGAGAATCCGGGAGAAAGGAGAAGTCATAACAAAATGCAGCTGAAATCAAGAGTGCCTTGCATGTTAGATTAATGAGACCGGCTTGCTCTAGAATCAACAGAAAGCCATCGAAAACAATGGGTCAGTGGCCTGTGGCTCAAAGGAGTAGGGCACCAGCCCCATATGCTGGAGGTGGCGGGTTCAAACCCAGCCCTGGCCAAAAACTGCAAAAGAAAAAGATGGGTCAGTATAAGACAAGAGTTAGGGGTTAAGAATGGGCTTTTTCTGTCTCTCAAACTTTGCATCCTTCTTTTACCTCATCTAAGCTGCCCAACCATCATTGCCAACAGGTGCAACTTGGTCCCTTGAGGGGCTCTGGGTAGATTCTGAAACCTAGAATCAAGTCCCTTGGTGACTCACCCCCTCTCACTGGGTGCCCAAGGGTTAAGAACCACCTGTCTTACTTTTAAGACCAAGTCCACCTTACTCTTAATTCTAGAAATCCGGCTGTGACTTGTCCCCCTTCTTTTTAGCCCCATGACATCCGAGAATGCATCATGGGTGAGGTTCATCCCTGGAACAGCCCTCTACCAGCACAGGAAATGGAACTCATCCTGCTAGGACAGACTCGGCCCCCTTCCCACTCTCTGGGCAGGTCTTCCAGGACGGCTGGCTCCGGCCCCCAAGTGGTCACGCTCTTCCTGCACATGGTCACCCAGGTTGGCACTCTTTGATGCCTGATGGGTGACATCAAATGGCCCCATTTTTCTTCTCTGTGAACACTGACTTTTTCAAGACCCTTCGCCTGCTCCCTATACCACCCAGGCAGGCAGAGTCTGTCTTGGTTTACTGAGGTCAACCCTCCACACCCAGCAAGGACACATGATGACAAATGACTGGCAGGTGGGAAGGATGGATGGATGAGAGGCCAAAAAGCAGGAAAAAGACTAAAAAAAAGCTACGAACAGTACCAAGGGTGGCCTGACGCATATGAGTGATGTGTCTTAAGAAATCTAAGGCAAAAGCAAGCTATTTTTATAATGTGATCTGCATGAAAATACTCTTCACAATTAAATATGATGCATAAAATCCCAATTTAGATGTTCTAAACTCACTCTTTTAACTTAGTATCATTTTCAGTAAACCTCTTATAATAATTGCTTTACTTAAATCATTACGGCCTCATTTTTTCAAGATATTATGTTTCCCTTAAGTAGTTGCAAAGATGTCATGTAAAATTAGCCCTTCCATTTCGAAAGTGAAAGCTCCATTGAGCAAAGACAAATGTTTACCGTGAATTGGTTAGCAAAGCGCTATCTCGTGGGAACTGGACCGTAAAGTGTAAATGTTCAGCATCTCCTTTGGCAATCCAAATTCTTCCTTCAGTCACTGGAAATTATTTCTCTTTTAACCACAACTCATCGCCCTGTACACATTGGGATTGCTTCTTTACTCTCTTATTTAATTAAAAACAAAAACAAACAAACATTTTTATACATGCTTCACTAAAACAAACTGGTTAGTTCTATCATTATGTATTAAGATTCTATCATTTCTTAACATTTAGCCAAACTACACTGTTTCTCAACCTTGGCTTTCAAAAAAAAAAAAAAAAAATGCATTACAAGTTAATGTAAATAGAATGCTTAATTTAGTGCCTAAAATAACTCTTTATATAGTAACAGCTGTGTAAGTGCTTGCTATAATTATTACCAACCTCTCTAACTAAAATCAAATCTATGGAGATTGGGGGTAATTGTCAGAATCTCCAGACCCAGGCCCTGGGGGTACTTTGTCAAAGCTCTCCCTGTGATTCCAACCAGCACAGAGAAACTCTAAGCTTGAACCACATGCCCATGAAACAAATGCAATGGCTTCAATCTCAGGAAAGCTGGCCAGTGTCATTCCAAGTCCCATCGGCTGTGCACGTCAACAACATGAAACGTGAGTACGACAATCTCTACCCTCTGGCAACCAGGTGAAACAGACAACAGCTAAGTAAATAAAATGCAGGGAATTCTCCGAGGGTAGGAACAGCGAAGTTAACTGAGAGTGTGGATGCCAAAGGGCATCAGCCCATTCATTCTGGATGAAGCCAGGAAGGCTTCCAGAGAAAGACAAAACTGACCTGACACTCACAGGCTGAACGGGACTGTGTTGGGTAAAGAGGAAAGGGAAAGAGATGCCAGACGGAAAGAAAGGGGGGTTAACGTGTGCACGGGGAGTAAACATTACAAGTGTCCAAGAACCAGGAGGAAGTGAGGGAGATTAAGCAGAAGGTGCGCCGGCAACGCAGCATCCTAGAAGGGCACCAGGCCCGGAAATGGTTTCCTATCAGCAAAAGGGATCCAAGGAGGCATTTTAAGAAAAAGAGTAATATGATTATACCTACAACTTATGCTGTGGAAATTTTAGACAGACTCTGTTATGGTCCAGCTTCACTTCCAGGATGCACAGTCACCAGGTCCTTTCTGATTCATGTGCGCAACATTGAAGGGGCTGCCTGCTGGTGTCGCTGGAAGGTTCATTTGTCCCTATCCACAGTCATTTTACATTTTCTGACCTTTGTGTATCTCAAAACTTTCGTAATGACCCATGTTTCTCTCTGTCTTCATATTTGAAGGGCAGTGACAAACACACCCTGCAGACTTGGCGCTCGCACGACCACACTGATGGGTTCAGTTAAAGTCAGCCCATCCACTGTCCCTTTGCTCAGATTTTTATTTTTTTGAGGAATGGAGAAATTTTGGAAGTTCCGATTTTAATCATAAACAAAACTAAGCCAAGAAAGTTGTTTTACAAATCTCCTTTCCTAGGATCTCTCCATAGAAGCAAATACAGGGAAAAATTATTTTAAATCCAGGCTTTTACGTTAGATCCATCTGAGATTTTATGTAAAATTGTACCACTGGGGGGGGGGGGGTAAAGAAAGGAGAAAGAGAGAGAGAAGAGAAAGTACAAACCTGACAAATGAAAGAAAATGACTTGAGAAGAAATTACATTTGGGGAGGGATATCTCAAAGTGGTATGTGTCTTAATAGGATATTTTCTTAACTAAAGATTTTCTTTCAAAATGTGAGTTTGCATGAGTCTTGGCTTATTCAAAGTAGAAAGTGAAAGTATCAAATGAATAATAACATCAGCAAGTACTTATTGAGAACTTAGTATGTGGTCAGTCCCGGGCTGACTGTCTTCACAGCATTCATGTCCCCACTATTCCTAAGCCTATTTACAAATGAAGCATTAACGCCGTTAAATAAACGTCCGAATCATCGAGGGTCTGATATTTCACCCCATTTGAAAGCTAACAAGTTAGCCTGCTGCAGTTTCATCCATGCTTGCAGAAAAGCTCGTAAGACTCCTAGGTCAGGACAAAGGACTTGGTTACTCACAGCAGTAGCAGCGCCAGGACAGCACTTGCTTTTGTCAATTTTCTGAACCTGGGTTCCTACCGAGCTGCATAAGAGGGTCAGAGGACCAGGGAACATGAACAGTCAGTAGGCTGTATAGCAGGAATTTTGGAATGTGTTATAGAAATTTTTTATTTGCTTGTTTTTAGAAATGGGTCTTCCTATGCTGCCCAGGCTGCATCCTATGGTCCAGCCACCCTCTTGCCCCAGCCCTCCAAGTAGCTGGGATGACAGGTGCACACCACCACACTGCGTCTGTTATGGAAATTTCTACACAGGCCTTCCTTTTCCTCTGGAAGAAACACTATCTCTTCAAAGGATCTCTTCAGTATAGAACCACACTTGGAGCGAAGGTCAGTGCCACAGACTGAAGAATGCAAAGTCTGATAGGACCACACAGAATTGTCCTCTAACCCTCCATTGTCCAAGGTCTCACAATTACTAAATAATAGAGCCAGGTTTGAACCCCAGTCCATGTCACACGACAGAGCTCTGTCCTCACATACCAGGAAGCAAAGCAGGAAGAGCAGCTTCGGGTTTGCGGCGCTCACAGGCATTGTAGAAAAGGGTGAACCACCAAGTCCTCCAAGGCCCCTCACTGCCAGCACAGGGAAGGGACTTATCCTTCCCAAAGGCAGAAAAATGAAAATACAACCTTTGGAAAATCACAGATCTCCTTACGCTCTCGGGAAAGTTTTAACGACACAACAAACAGTATTGTCCGATTTGATAATCTATGGTATTCTTAGATGTCGTCTCTCAGAGTTTTAACTCTTCCCTGACATGAGCAGGAGATCAAAGCCACTTGAATGTTTTGTCATCCGTCTCACTGAATGTCCCACCAGAGCTATTTTGTGCCATCAAACTTTCTATTTGGGAGACATTAAAATATGGAAAACACAATCGTGGTTTCTGTTTTCCTTAAAGCTAAAGACTCAGGAGATTTCTTATTTTGTTATTTATAGGGAGCAAAGCTGTTGTTCTAAGTCAAACCAAAGTGCTCCTCTGCTCTGGCGCTTGCTCCTGGCTGCCCAGGGTTTTTAAGCGTTGGTGGTGGACAAAGGGCACAGCCACACCCTCTCCCGGAACTCCTGTCAGCCTAGTCTTTGTTCCAAGCTGCTCACGGAAGCTCATTATAGAGGAGACTGTGTCTCTGCAGTTTGGGGTCAAAGTCCATGAAAATCCCTGTCCGTTGCAAGTGTCCGTGTGCGTGGAGATCCAGGCTGTTACATAACAATAAATGGCTGGCATTTGACCACTGTTGTGTCTCCTGCTGAAGGTAAATAATGTTTACTGTCCTCCTCAAATATCAGTGCTGGCGTGAAAAGTGAGATGGTTTCGTCCGAGGCTCACATGTGAACTTGGAATAGGCCTCTGCAGGAAGGCTGGCTTTGGAGTTAGACAAGGAGACATTAAGGTCAGAGCCTGACTTCTACGAACTGCGAAGGCCAGCTTTCCTGTGTCCTGTGTGACATACGTGCAGCTGTCCTTGACAAATGACACTGGACGGAGGTCCCTTGCTGTTTCTGAAAAACGAAGTGGTAGGAATGACGCCAGGCAGGGAAATTAGTTTTGGCTTTCAGAGCATGCCCAGCACAGAGAAGGGGATGAAGTCTCTCTCCTAGGATTTGCAATCCATCCTGACTCCACAGCCCAGGCAGATACTGGTATGCTGCTCGCTATTTGGGGATTTCTTGCTGATGAATATAATACAGCCAGAGCCTTGCTTGGCTGCAAAGAGAAACCAGAGAAAAATAAAGATGTGCTTTTGTTGGTAACATACTGTGGGGTCAGGATGTTGTTCTAGTGACTCATTTGAAAAAAAAAAAAATGTGGTAGGAAACTAAATTCAACCCCATGACAAAGTGCTGTGGCTTTTACTTAACAACAATTCCAGCCAACTCACTGACCAAGGTTCTTTTTACATAGGCTCTGTCTACTGACTCCAAAGTATCCACTACATTTAATTACAAAATTTGGTTCAATAACCTGGCTATTTGGCTTGTGAAATGTTAAGCCCAAAGTCAACTGCTTTGGACAAGTAATTCATGCAGCATATATTCTGGACAACTAAATATTTGGTTAATTAACAGTGGTGTGAAATTTCTGGATGCTTTGGTGTTTCGTAGATATATGCATGGAGCTCGCTGTTCCTGGAACCCTCCACCTTATTCTCATTTCTGCCTTTTGTCCTCCAGTTCAGACAATGTATCTCTTCACTCCAAAGACACTACTGTCCCTGGAGTGAAGGAGGAGATGGGTAGGAGGGTCCACGGGTGCACATGACCATCTCAGAGCTGTGCCCTCCATCTTCGAGGCATTATGAAAAGCATCTACCTTGGTTTGGGGGTTGCTTTTTTTTTTTCGGTTTTTATAAAATCCATTTATTAGTTTTTGTTATGACACAGCATGCTGTACGCACTTCTGTTTGGGCATGTTTCTCACCTCTGTTACCTTTATCCAGAACAGTGTTGCCTTCTATCTTCACCTTTCAAATATTATCCAGATTTTAAGGTCCAGCTCAAAGCTATCTCTTCGATAAAAACAAGCATGGCTGGGCGCAGTGGCTCACGCCCATAATCTTAGCATTGTGGGAAGCCAAGGCAGGTAGATCACTTGAACTCAGGAGTTCCAGATCAGCCTGAGCAAGAGCAGGGCCAGTCTTTACTAAAACTAGAAAAATCAGCTGGGTGCGGTGGCACACACCTATAGTCCCAGCTACTCAGAGGCTGAGGCAAGAGGATTGCTCAAGCCCAAGAGTTTGAGATTGCTGTGAGCTGTGACGCCATGGCCCTCTACCCAGGGTGATGAGTGAGACTCTGTCTCAAAAAAAGAAGTATCAATTCCTTTTGTTCCATACAATGACTCCACTAAGCTGTATTTGTGGTTACATTACAGAACATTCTGCTTGGGATTGTAATTCTTTGTGTGTACGTCTATGTCACCACTAAATAATTATCTCCTGAGCACTACACTCTGTTTACACCCAGGGACCCATTGCTCTTTGATTTCATAGCTTCCTCCCCAATCCATTAGTCAGCGACATCAGGTGAGTAACTTTTTAAATTTAATATGCCTGTATCCTCCAGCTTAACATACCAAATGACAACGTGGTACAGGAGGCGGAAGGAGAAAGAACAAAGGTGGGACAGTGTCCAGCCCGTCTGATTTAACATCTCGCCCCTAACTACTCACGTTGGTCACCATCGTCAGGAAAGCCCAAACACGTTTTAAGTGCCTTCTTTTCTCCTTTGGTGTATTTATTCACACACAAACTCTAGTCAGTGTTCTCCTAATTAAAACATGGATGTTTCTATTTGGACATCCTGCTTCAGAACCAACTGATAAATAAAGTAAATCTTCCCTCTGCCCCTGAACAACTCCATCCTTTTCCAAACAATAATCTGATTCCTAAATACTGCCCTTCCCTCAAGGCCATGAAAGGAGAAGACAGAGCCAGGGAACATTAATAGGAAACAGCGGCACCAGTTAGAATATGCAGAACAGCCCCCATCAGCATGGAGATGGCTCTGAGTGTGTGATTACTGTGGAAGGAAAGGGCACAGTGCCCCACGGTACTCAGAAACAAAATGCCTACACCAGAGGAGGGAAACTTCCAAAATGAACCTGTAGATACGAAGGAAATGTTTCCATAATAATAAGTATACAGAGGTAGCACCATATGAAATGCATTTTGTTCAATAAAATTCGATATCCTTAAGAAATTCAGGAAGCAGATTTGTTTCACAGCCCACAGCTGACCCACTGGGAATTTTATTTTCAATTTTAGAAATGTGTAGAATTCATAAACATTCAGTTTTACTATCTATATTGGCACTTGACCTCATTTTGTTTTTTTTTTCAAATGTATGACCCTGGAGGTTTGACGGTCCTGTTTTCTTTTAACAGACACAAAACGGGCCCCACCATGTGATCTGGTTTGACTATTCAAAACAGCAACCCGGGATTTCGCACTGTGCTTCACTAATCGCAAACCTTTGTTCTCTGCCAATACTGTACTTGAGATTTCTAACACTTAGCAATTTTCTAACATTGCGGTTGAGGTCATCTTTGAAAGACCTACATTTATATTTTCCCCTAGTGATGCAGAATCAATACTTTCCTGGCTGAGACAAAGTGAAACACTCCATTCACCATGTTAGACTGCTGCCTGAAATGCAAATCAGGAGGCAGCGAGTCCCACATGTTCTGGAAACCCAGAAGCTAAAGAAAGTGCCAATGGCTGGCTCGCTGGCTGAAAATACCAACTCTGTCCATTTTCACATATTTTAAATCTCATCTTTCTCTACTTCTTTAAAGAGGAGTTCATGAAAGACACGCATAATTACCAGAAGAAAACCTTAGCATTGACCAAACTCTTCACATAAGAATTTCCATCTCACTGTCCACATGCTTTCTGCAAAACCAAGTCTTTCTTCTTTTTTGTCCTTTTTTTTTTTTTACTTTTTTGTGGCAAATAATAGGCAATCAGATAACATCCAGCATATGTATCATGGACAATACGCCCCACATAATGGAAGAGCAGTTAAGATAGGAGGGCTGAAAAGTACCATAAAATCTCAGGACTAGGACTTTCTTGAAAAGTTTCTCACAAGATCAAAAAATTTAAATCTGGTTTAGATGTTGAGAAAACTGGTTGCAATTTAGACACAAAAGCTTGCAGATTTCATCATGCACTTGAGTGCCTTTGTCTGTTTTCATGGAGGACAGTAGCATTCCCTGCACAAGACACCAGTGTTGACCGTGGGGGACCCTTTCTTACGGCCTGTCATAGTAGCCACATTCTCAAAGTGCGCCCTCTAGTGCGGGGACTTTCAAACATGAGCAAGGTCCTGAGTCCCTCAAAGAGGGGTTCTACCTGCAGATTTCTTTTTTTTTTTTAATTTCAAATTAATATGAGGGTACAATTTTTAGGTTACACTGTTTTCACTTCTAAGGTAAAGTTCAAGTTGCAGTTGGGCCCTTCACCCATCGGGTGCGTTGACACCCCCACATTGTGCACATTAGGTGAGAAACCCCAAAGCCCTCCCTCCTCCAGCCTCTCTCTTCTCTTCCTCCTCCCCCTTGCTAGACTATATTTATGTTTTATCAATCCATGTGAGTAATTGTTTACATATTGGTTTCATATCAGTATTGAATACTTTGGATTTTTTTCCCATTCTTGAGATACTTTACCAAGAAGAAGGTATTTCAACTTCATCCAGGTAAACAGAAAAGACCTAAGGTCTCCATCTTTTCTTATGGCTGAATAGTAGTCCGTTGTATACATATGCCACAGGTTGTTAATCCATTTATGGGTGGATAGGCAGTCTGAAATCTGCAGATGCTTGTGGATGTGGAGAGAAGGGAAGACTTCCACACTGCAGGTGGGATTTTCCAAACTACCCGCAGATTTCTGATCCAGGTAGGTTTGGAGGTGAGCCTAACAAGTCTCTGGAAGTGCTGAGCTGCTGGCCTGGGGACCACACTCTGGCCCCCACTGCTTTGAGAGGGAACAGCTTGGAAAAGGTTGGAAACATGAGGATCAAGGGGCAGAGGAACAGGAGAGAGAGCTGTGGGAAGGAACTGAGCCAGGAGGCCTTAGGGACACAGGGCTGTGCCGACGCTGCCTGCGAGGGAGAGTGTGGTCTTAGAGATGGCACAAGTGAGCAGCATGGCCCTGCATAGCTGAGTGTAGAGGAGATTACTGAATAAGAAATTAAGTGCCAGAAAACATAAAAGGGAAAAAGCGATCACAAGATCAAGCTCTTCATAACATGACAGCCACTAAGATTACAAGGAAAAATCTTCTTGCACTATAAAATGTGATCATCTTCCAGCACTCCCTCCCCCACCCTGGCGGGTGCAGTGGAAGCCTCCTTCACCAAGCTGGCCATGCAGGAGGGACTCCCAGCCCGCTGACCGCCAGTGCACGGGAAATGCCAACCTCCTGATTATCAAGTATCCGATTTTACTGCCCCAGCCCAGTGCTATTCCAGCAGGCAAGACGCAACCTCAGTTATTTGTGAAGTGTCCTTCTGCCAATTCTGATGAGGTTCAGGGGTCTGGACCTGGGCCCAGGCACAGCATGGAGTTCAATGCTGTGGTCTTCCATCCATCGTCAGCTCACAGTCACCCTCAGGAGCCCACGGGCCTTGTTCCTATCTGCTGTGACTCACAGGGTCATGCCCATGAAAATCTCCTGGGAAGCACCTGTGGCCTGAGCCACGGCAGCCTGGGCAGCCGCCCTCACAGGAGCAGCATCCCCAGTGCTGTAGGGCTCACGGACACGGCTCCTTCCTCCCGAGGCTGGAGAGGAATCGCTGTCCAGTTTGTGGCCACAATTCAGGAAGTCCCCAGGTACCACACTCACACTTCTCTGGGATCCAAGAATGCTTTTCTCACTTTCACTTCTTTCACAGCTTTCTAAGTTTTTAGGATTCTGGCCCTTAGATGTGAGAGCCCAGCACCCACAGCAACCACCAGGGCAGACTAGATTAGACAAGCAGCATGTCATGGGGAGAGCTATCCACTGCAAAGGGAAGGAACCTCGGAAAACATTAACATTACAATCCTTCAGAATCGTCAAGGCCAAGGGGACAGACAGCAGGCTTCTAGTCTGCGAGTGGAGCTGAAGTTAATGGAAAACAAAGATGTGCTCCTCCTCTTTCCTCCTGGATATTCATGAGGAATCAAGCACAGCACAGGCTCCATTTTCATGGAGATGGGAATTTTTTTTTTTTATTGTTAAATCATAGCTGTGCACTTTAGTGCAATCGCCTGTACCCATTCTAAGATGCACCATAGATGTGGCCCCACCCATTACCCTCCCTCCACCAAAACCTCCCCCCTCCCTTCCCCTTCCTTGGCCCTTTCCCCATAGTCTTGTGCTATAGTTGGGTTATAGCCGTCATGTGAAAGCTATAATTTAGCTTCATAGTAGGGCTAAGTACATTGGATACTTTTTCTTCCATTCCTGACATACTTTGCTAAGAAGAATATGTTCCAGCTCCACCCATGTAAACATGAAAGAGGTAAAGTCTCCATCTTTCTTTAAGGCTGCATAGTATTCCATGGTATACATGTACCACCATTTGCTAGTCCATTCGTGGGTCGATGGGCACTTGGGCTTATTCAATGACTTAGCAA
>CAUYPK010079298.1:0-25773 GCA_963574355.1 Loris lydekkerianus | reverse complement strand
GTACATAGACATTTGTATTCTGCATTTAGTAAGTTTCAACTGTACCCATTCTAAGATGCACTGTAGGTATGACCCCACAAATTACCTTCCCTCCACCTCAACCTCCCCACTCCCCTCCCCTCCCTTGGCCCTTTCCCCGTCGTCTTGTGCTATAGTTGGGTTATATCCATCATATGAAAGCTATAAATTAGCTTCATAGTAGGGCTGAGTACATTGGATATTTTTTCTTCCATTATTGAGATACTTTGCTAAGAAGAATATGTTCCAGCTCCATCCATGTAAACATGAAAGAGATAAAGTCTCCATCTTTCTTTAAGGCTGCATAATATTCCATGGTTTACATGTACCACAATTTGTTAATGCATTTGTGGGTCCAAGGCCATATGATTCTCTCAATTGATGCATAAAAAGATTTTGATAATATCCAGCATCCCTTCATGATCAGAACATTTAAGAAAATTGGTATAGAAGGGAGATTTCTTAAACTAATAAAGGCCATCATCTACAGCAAACCCACAGCCAATATCGCATTGAATGGAGTTAAATTGAAATCATTTCAACTTAGATCAGGAACCAGGCAAGGTTGCCTATTGTCTCCATTGCTCTTTAACATTGTAATGGAAGTTTTGGCCACTGCAATTAGGGAACAAAAGGCGATTAAGGGTATCCACAGAAGAGATCAAACTTTCACTCTTTGCAGATGATATGATTGTATATCTGGAAAACACCAGGGACTCTACTACAAAACTTTTAGAAGTGATCAAGGAATACAGCAATGTCTCAGGTTACAAAATCAACACGCATGAATCGGTAGCTTTTATATATATCAACAATAGCCAAGCCGAAAAAACAGTCAAGGACTTTATTCCTTTTACAGTAGTACCAAAGAAGATGAAATATTTGGGAGTTTACCTAACAAAGGGCGTGAAAGATCTCTATAAAGAAAACTATGAAACGTTAAGAAAAGAAATAGCTGAAGATGTTAACAAATGGAAAAACGTACCATGCTCATGGCTGAGAAGAATCAACATTGTTAAAAGGTCTATACTACCCAAAGCAATATATAATTTTAATGCAATTCTTATTAAAGCTCAATTGTAATATTTAAAGATCTCGAAAAAACAATACTTCATTTTATATGGAATCAGAAAAAAACCTCAAATAGCCAAGACATTACTTTATTTTTTTTGAAACAGAGTCTCAAGCTGTCACCTTCAGTAGAGTGTCATGGCATTATAGCTCACAGCAACCTCAAACTCTTTTGCTTAAGCAATTCTCTTTCCTCAGCCTCCTGAGTAGCTAGGACTACAGACCCCCACTACAATGCCCAGCTATTTTTCTTTTGTTTATTTGTTTGTTTCATTGCAGTTGTCATTGTTGTTTAGTTGGCCCAGGATGGGTTTAAACCAGCCAGCCTGGATGTATGTGGCTGGCACTGTAACCACTGTGCTACAGGTGCCAAGACTAGAGTATTTTTCTATAGATTCATTTTAGTTTCTGTTCTCTTTCATTGATATATTTGTCTTTTCTGGTCTCAGTATCAAATTATTAATTATTAAATTTAATTTAAATTTATTTATTTATTATTGAATTAACAACCTGAGTATAATTTTTTTTTTTTTTTTTTTTTTTTTTTTTTAAATTTAGCAAAATGGAAATCCTGTGGCTTATATGTAAAATATATTACAAAACAACTTGAAAGTTTATCTAGGGAAAAGGTAAACTCATGTGATTATGCACAAACATATAGGATGTATAGATATATATAAGGAGAAATTATCATATGCCTTTCCTTACAGATGTCTAAGCTTTTTATTAAATAATACCTGTCTTTAAAACATAGTATTGGCCAATTACTGATCTCAAATAAATTAAATTTTAAAAAATACCTTATTATATATTTAAAAAGTAAAAAGAAAGAAACTATAATTGTAGAATAAATATATGAAAAAAACAATCTCCACAAACCTTGAGATTATTCCAATATAATCTCTTCATAATTTTATGATAATGTGATTTTTCAAGGGAAATTAAAAAAATAGGTTATTGATTTGGCTCCCATAGCATAGTGGTTACGGTGCCAGCCACATACACTGAGGCTGGCAGGTTGGAATCCAGCCTGGGCCAGCTAAAAAACCAACAATAGCAGCTGCAACAAAAAATAGCCGAGTGTTGTGGCAAGTACCTGTAATCCTAGCTACTGGGAGGCTGAGGCAAGAGAATTGCTTAAGCCCAAGAGTTTGAGGTTTCTGTGAGCTATGATGCCAGGACACTCTACCAAGGGCTATATAGTGAGACTCTGTCTCAAAAAAAGAAAATATGTTATTCTGATGTACACATATAAAATGTGAATGTATTCTGCCTAATAGTCATAAATCTACAGGGGAGTTAATAAATTCACCCATTATATACAGATACCTAAAACATTAATACTCTATTTCTACATTTTGAAATGGTTTTGTAAAGTTGTTTATGAAGTAGACATTTTATACACCAAAGGATTATATATAACACATATGTGTAAACATATAATTTGTAAGTATGTCTACACAAATACACAAAACACTTAACCAAGTTTAAAGTTAGTGTTCGGTAAGTAGATAGATATTTTTCACATTTCAATTCCATCTGAATTTCTTTTACACTAATTATACTCCTTATTTATTTTATCTAAACACACAACATAAAACTTTTCGACTTTTGCCCATACTAGGCATGGTCTCAAATCAGTACAAGTTTTGCATACGGCTAAAGGTTTTTTGAAGTATGCAGAGATTTTAACAAAATGTCGAGTAAAATTAAATGAGGAAGATTATTTGCCAATTGGAGTGAATAAAAACTAAACTGTTTTTAAGAAAGACAAGAAGTCACAGTGGTTAATATTATCAAAGGATTTATAAAAATTTACCAGACGATAGACATAGATGTTGGTACTTATACTTGGAAAAACACATTCCAGGGGTTTAAAACAGGTTGCTTAATCTACCATGTATTACTGGCTGTCAGAGAGAGCACAGTAGGATAAATATGATGGAAACCAGATTCATAACCACAAGAAGTAGGGATCATTGCCAAGTTAGAAGTTACATTCCATTAACGTAGACTATAACGTTCTAGCGAATCTGTTGATTAGGAAACACATGCCTGAAAATAAAATATGTATGCCTTATTAAAAATAAACATCCATTTTATATATGTATATATACCTATAGAGTAAAAGTTACAATAAAATAATGGGAGTCCAAGTATGTTGGAATCCACTAATTACTGGCTTAGTGTTTTATTAAATGACTTTTGGTATGTAAAAATGAGAATAGCTCTACTTTAATTTTATTACCTCAGAAAACCAATAGAATGACTGACTTGACCACAGGTTTTGCAATTGAACTTAAGAAGATTAAAGTTATAAGGAGCAATAAAACAAACAAACAAACAAACAAACAAACAAACAAAAAAAAAAACCTCTCTTAATTACTTCCAGTAAAATTAATATAGAAATCATATCTGGCTTTATAAAGTGGATAGATATTTACTTATGAAGTAATTAAATGAGACTATTCAAATAAAAACTGAGAAAGTTTATATGCATCACATGTAAAATATGTTAATGACAGTATATAATAAAATACTAGTGTACAGTTAAATTAAATGTAAGAATTAGTAAATACTAATTTTTGTGATTACTAATGAAATAGTAGCAAAGTTGAATTGACAAAACATTAAGAAAACAACTCATTATATGTTGAACATCATATTTAATCATATGTCAGACTGAGATTTTATGGTCAATTTTTAAAATTTTTAAGTAAAACAATTTTCATGAATGTTTAATTTTAGGTAATAAATTATATGCACTCATTTCCCATATATTTTATAAACCCAGAAACAAAATAATCAAATAAATATTCTTAATGTATGTTATATTCTTAGCACGTTCGCTTCCCTCCATCATTTGCTCTTTTTCTCCTTCTCTCTGGATGTGTGCGTCTACATATTATTAATTATATGTGTGTATATACATGTATAATTTAATTCACATATTTTAGCACTATTTTTGCTAAAAATGAATGAACCAAACAGATGGAAACTTCCATTAGCACGTAGGAGGCTAGTGACCACTAATCCTGATTGACGTATGTAATACTCAACTCTCAAAACTGCAGAACAGATAATGTTTTGCAGAGTACATGGAACATTCATTAAGACAAGTGTATAATGAACTATGAAACATATGTGAAGTTAATGAAAATAACCTAAGTCATAAAAAATATGTTATGTAAGCACAATGGAAATATATTAGAAATACATATTTTAAGGTAGCTTGAAAAATCACTTAAATTTAGAAATTAAATATAACACTAGTTATCATAACCAATAGACAAGCTTGAAGCAATTATATTTCCTTTAGCTTTTTATTTCCAAATTTAAATTAATTTATTTTTACCTTTGACAGCTATTTAGCTGAGGACCAAATGACTTCAAGAAGTCTAAAAGATAAGATGTTTTAGCATTGTTATAAGAATTTTAATTTATTATATAGTAATAATTTTAAAGTACATCTTTAGCTAATACAGACAAAATTGATATGTGTTAGTGATATTTGTCTTCAGTTTTGCTTTTTTGATGTTTTTTTTCCTGGTTTGGGTATCAGGGTGATGTTAGCTTCATAGAACATGTTTTTCCTTCTCTATGTCTTGGAACAGGTTCTGCAATAGAAGCACATGCTCCTCTTTGAATTTGGTAGAATTCTTGTGTGAAACCTTGTGTTCCAGAACTTCCTTTTATAGAATAGATTCTAATTTTGAAATAATTTCAGTGCTTGATATTGGTCTGTTCAAAATTTCTAATTCTTTTACATGGAGTTTAGTTAGTGCTGTGATTCAAGGCTAGGTCCACTTCCTCCATGTTTTTAAATTTCTGGACATAGAATTTTTTGTATTAATAAGTGATGATCTTTTGCATCTCAGGGGTACCTGCTACTTTTTCTCCTTTTTCATTTTGATTGAGGTTATTAGAGATGTTTTCTAAACATCAAAACAAAAATATTCAATGAAATTCTAGGAAAGAGAATATAGCTACACATAAAAAAAAGTATACATAATGGTGAGGTAGGCTTTATCCCAGAGGTTGGCATAATATACACAAGTCCATAAATGTAATTCATCTAATTCATCATGTAAATAGGAATGTGTGTATATATATATGTACATTCCTCTAAATAGATGCAGAAAAAAGCATTTGATGAAATTCAGAATCCGTTACTGGCTAGAACATTTAAGAAAATAGGCATAGATGGGCCATTTCATAAAAGCCATAGAAGCAATCTACAACAAGCCCACAGCCAATATCACATTGAATGCAGTAAAACTGAAAGCATTTCCACTTACAACTGGAATCAGACAAGGGTCCACATTAGCCACTGGTATTGAACATAGTCCTGGAAGTTCTAACCATTGCAATCAGGCAAGAGAAGGGAATCAAGGGTATTTAAATGGGGACAAGGGAGGTCAAACTCTTGCACTTTGCTGATGTTGTGATCATATACTTAGAAAACCAAGGGACTCAACCACAGGGCTTCTGGAAGCGATGGAGGAATAAAGTAATGTCTCAGGATACAAAATCAATGTCCACAAATCAGTAACTTTCATATACTCCAATAAGAGTCAAGCTGAAAATCAAATCAAAGACACAATACCTTCAAAGTACCTTCAAAGGAAGTGAAATACCTGGGAATATACCTAACAAATGATGTGAAGGATCTTTACATAGAGAAATACAAAACTCTAAGAAAAGTAATAGTGAAAGTTGTTAACAAATGGAAGAACTTACTGGGCTCATGGCTGAGAAGAATTAACATTGTTAAAATATTTATATTACCCAAAGCAATCTACAGGTTTAATGCAATTCCCATCAAAGTACCAGTGTCATACTTTGAAGAACTTGAAAACATGACGTTGTTTCAAATGGAATCAGAACAAAAACTGAATAACCAATGCAATTCTAAGAAATCAAAATGAATCTGGAAGCATCACATTACCAGAATTCCCGTCAGACTACAGGTTAACCGTGATCAAAGCAGCATGGTACTGGAACAAAATAGAGATACAGATCTGTGAAATAGAATGGAGAACCAAGAGTTGAACCCAGCCATGGATGTATGTAATAGTGAAAGTTGAACCCAGCCTGATCTTTGGTAACCCAAACAAAAGCATACACTGGAGGAAAGAATTCCTATTTAATAAATGGTGCTGGATAAACTGGATAAGTCACATGTAGAAAACTGAAACTGGACCTGAACCTCTCATCACTTACAAAAATTGACTCTTACTGGACAAAATGCTTAAATTTACGATATGAAATGTTGAAAACTCTAGAAGATAGTGTGGAAAAAACTCCTAGTAACATTGGCCTGGGAAAAAGTTTTTATGAAGAAACCCCCTCTGGAAATTCCTCTAGCACCAAAAATAAATGAATGGGGCATAATCAAACTAAAAATCTTCTTTACAGCTAAGGATACAATATCTAAAGCATGCAGACAGCCTGCAGAATAGGGGGAAGATATTTGCAATTTACAAATGTGACAAAGGGCCTATAACTATACAGATAACCTAAACTAATCGACAAGAAAAGAGCAAACAATCCCATTTATAAGTGGGCAAAAGACATGAACAGAACCTTCTCTGACAAAGAAAGACAAATGGTCAACAAACACATGAAAAAGTGCTCATCGTCCCTAAACATCAGAGAAATGCAAATCAAAACCTCGCTGTGGTATTACCTAACCCAGTGAGAACAGCCCAAATCACAAAATCCCAAAGATGCAAATGCTGTCATGGATATGGAGAGAACACTTTTGCATTTCTGGTGGGATTGCAAATACCGCCTCTATGGAAAGAAGTATGGATAATCCTTTAAGACCCGAATGTGAACTTTCAATTGATGCTAAAATCCCATTACCAGATGTCTACCCAGAAGAAAAAAAGTATCATTCTCCCATAAGGATGTTTGTGCTACAGTGTGCATCACAGCTCAATTCGTAATTACCAAATTGTGTAATCAACCCAAGAGCCCACCAACTCATGAATGGAATAATAAACTCTGGTATATGTATGCCATGGCATACTATTCAGCCATAAAAATGGTGACTCTGCAATTAATGTATTTATCTGAATGGAGTTGAATAACATTCTTCTTAGTAAAGTACCACAAGAATGGAAAAGTAAGTGTCCAGTGTTTGCAATACTAAAATGAAACCGATAGGTTAACAACTACACCCATACAAGAGAGAAAAGCACAATTAAACTCAGGTAGGGGAAGAGGGACAAAGAAATGGGGAGTGGGCAGCTAAAGGGCTCAGCTACAACTTGAATGTTACCTAACCTATTAATCTGAAATAAAAGTAAAATAAAAAATTTAAAAACTGATATGTGTTGATTTCTATCTCCCTCTTCCTTAATTCCTCTAATTCAACACTATAAAAAAGTTTACTGGAAACCTTTTCTGTTGTGTGAAATGAGGGATAAATTTCACTGTTTGTTTTTTTCCTATCACCATCTCAGTCCAAAATTACATGACTATTACAAGCATGACTATTACAAGCCACCATTGTCATTCATGAGCCTTATTTGGATATTTTAATAGCTTGATCCAAATTTAAGAAATGCTTCTAGCTAAAAAAGAAAGAAAAAATGACATATATGTTACATTTCTAGGTGGAGTTATGGTTTAATAGGTATTGCTAAATAGAAGCATTGCTCTTAACTAGAGACCAGAAAACTTGCCAAAAATATGTCATAAATGGATTTTCTTAAATGTTAATAAGTTGAGTCAGTGATTGATATGCTTTGAAAGAATGTTCACTTAGGAGAAATCCCAATTTGCAACACTAAAGTGTAAAATAAAAAAGGAGAGGAAATAAACTTACTTAAGTCATTTATAAAGATTTGCAGAGGCAGTAATAATTTTACCTTTAAAAAATTATCAGTGAATGAAATTAGTGCTTGTGAAACTGAGGGATGGAGGCCAAGTACATGTTGGCTGGTGTTCTGTGTACTTCCTCTAGAATCTAAGCCAACAGTTCTTATTTTTGACCTTGAAACACCTGCTTGCTAGAAGGGACTGTCTGTCAAACGGAACTTTGTAAAAATTGTTCTGTGCTTTGAAGAAATGAGGAGGAGGAGATTGAAATCTTAAGCTATCTTTTCCTCTGTGATCTGACCTTTTAAAATAGAAAATGTCTGTGCTTAAATTTAACAGTTCATTATTTCTCATCTCCGTTGCTAATTCATAGTGTTTATAGAAAAAAAGTGTTATTTCAAAATGTGATATAAAAAATATAAACTTTCTAATTTTGGATTAGAAATTATGCAGTATTTATTTAAATTAAAGCCAAAAATTAAAGCTATTATTTCAGTTTGGAAAAATGTATTGAAAATAATGTAAATTTAAAAATGTTTAAAGAATTCTGATATTAACCCCATAATTACTTTTGATTCCTTTGTATTACAATTTATGTAATGAAATGGATAATAGCAAATAGCTATGGAGAATTGTGTGTAATTCTACATTCAGCTAATTAAGTAGTGTTGTGAATTTGGAGAATTAAGTTAATCTTTTTTTTTAACCTCAAATTCTACATATGTTCAATTTGACAGATAAGGCAGTCTTCCATGATGTGGAATAAAACATTTATATCTACTTCTAATTTTCATGTTTCAAGCAACTTTGGAAGACATTAGAGGAGAGAGGTAGATTTATTTTATTTATTTATTTATTTATTTATTTATTTATTTATTTATTTATTTTTGTCCCCGCTGGTCTTAGGGTCTCTTGACAGCATAACTATATTGGGCCAGCATGTACAAGAAAGAAATCAAAATTTTAACAATCTTAGCTTGAGAGAGTTTTCTCCTAGGACTGCCGTCCAGTGGGCTTCACTGTCTTCTTTGGTTTTCTTCACCTGGGTGTGGTGTATCTGTGCTGACAGACCATGGACTCTCACAGCCATGGGGGTGGTGAGGATGATGGTGAAAAGGCCCTTCCACTTGGGGTGAGGTCTTCTTTCTGGAATGACTTAACGTAGACTCAATCTCCACGCTGAAAGACACTTTCCATCCCTGTGGGATCCTGGTAAGTATCTCAAATCTGGGGGTGGATGTGGCTTTGGATCTTGGAGAGGGACTGGAGATACTTTAAAAGAGTATGGTTAGTTATGTCTTCTGAGGGTACACGAGGGAGCAGAGGGGAGGTCTCCTGTACATTATTTCATAAGGAGTAAAACCTGCTCCATATGAACTACACCTTGATCTGAAAGTTACTAAGGGCAGGAGTTCTGTCTGCTTTTCACCAGTCTTGTTGATGACTTTGGTTAAAGTCCTTAGAGTCTGGTTCGTTCTTTCCTCTTATCCAAAGCTTTGGGGTTGGTAAGCACAATGGAGATTCCATTGTATATCTACGGCTTTACTAATTGCTTGGGTCAAAGCAGAAATGAAAGCTGGCCCATTATCTGAGCCAATTGAAAGATCCAGGAATAATCTCATTTGGATTTTGTGTCTGGATGAACTTCAGTTGTGGCTGATCAAGCAGTAGGCTCTGGCATTGGGCGAGTCTAGCATTTGACATTCAGTGACCTGTAGCCCCTCAAAGGAGGGTCTCTACTGCATGAGAGGCTATCAAAATCAAGTCCAGTCCCAAAGTCAATCTGTCTGCCCCTTGCACCAGAAAGGGTACGGCTGCAATAACTTTGTATCTATCATATAAAGTTGTTTCTACTTACATTTTTTGATAAGAATAATAAACAAAAATTTATGATATTAATAGGTCATGTTTTGTAGCATAAGGACTATTAATTTCACTTGTAATTGTATGACTATAAGTTTTTATTAAGGAAGATTGAACATATTAATATATAATCACAGAGAACTTACATGTGTTTGTATATTTAAAATTGTAAATTATATTTTTTCATGATAGGTTGACTATATCAACTACTATTATAATCATCTCATTATGTTTTATTTTATTTTGAAAATTACAAGTTTCTCAACTTCACTTGTTGATGTAAAAGCATAAAAATTCTTTAAATATACATTTTGTTCCTATAGCTTTGTTTTGTTTATTTGTTTAATAACAAGTCTACTGTTCCAACAACTAGGGAAGCTGAGGCAGGGTATACCAACTACTTGGGAGGCTAAGGTAGGAGGATTGCTTGAGTTCAGGAGTGAGAGGGTACAGTGAGCTATGAATGTATCTCCAGCCTGGGTGATATAGCAAGACTCTAGCTCTAAAAATAAATTAATAAATCAATAATTCAAATTAATTCATTCATCTATTCATCCATTCAACAGAATGCTTGTTACATAGGTATTCAAAAGTTTGTAACTAGGAGAAAACCTAATGTAAGACTTTCATACATTTATAATTAAGTTTAAACTCTTCTTTATTATGTATGAATGTCTATATTAGATAAAATTAGATTATACAGAGTAGAAAAGAGGAATTTACATATCTAGTGAAACTTCTATATTAATTTTTTCATGAAGAATATAATCAAAATACACGAAAGTCATTAGACATTTTAATTATCAGAGAAATTTATGTACTGTAGCTTGTTTGACACAAATGTATATGATATTCTTAGAACCACTTCAATTTAAATATGTTTCATTGTACTTTCATTTAATACAAGAATTGATCCTTCTTTACCTCCCACTAAGTTTTCAACATGGCCTTCAACATAAAGATAATTTTCTGATATTCCTCAGTATGGTACAATAGGCTCCAAATAACTTGTCTTCTTATTTGCCAGGTGTAGGCACGTTACTTTGCATGTCACTATAAGCCACATATAATTACTCTCAGTGCTCAGAATGTAACCTACTCTTCAATATTTTTGTACATTTGTCTATGATCTCAATGCTGTTACATTTTTCTTTCCATTTGCACATTGAAAATAAATACACTCCTTCAACTTGTAATTGTCATTTTGTGCTTCCTCCTCTGTCATACTACAGATGGTCCCTGAGTTGCAATGATTTATTTACAGCGTTTTGACATTGCTGTGGTATAAAATGACACAAATTCAGTACACTTTTTGACATATGATAAAGTTTGGTTTAACAAACTTATGGTAAATTGTAAATATAAGTCATAACAAATTTTAATTTATGATCTTTTCAACTTATAGTGGGTTTATTGGAATTTAATCCCATCATAAGTTGAAGAGCAACTGTGTATATTATTTCAAATCTCTATGATAGTTATGTTTTAATTATATGTCTACTTTTTAGTTTTGTCCATTTGTGTTAAGCTCTCTGAGAATACATTTTTTCTTCCATAAGTATTCATAGTTAGAAACTCTTTGAGAAAAATATTACATTTTATATTATTAGAAATAGATGTTGTGAGAGACCCAATGAGTTGATGATTAATAAAAATAGAAAGACTAGGATATGTATACATTTCTCATATACTCTTGCTGAATTGCTCCCTATTACAATTTAATGAACATATTTTGCCATTTCCAGTCATTTTTGGTTCCATTCATATTGAATATTTTTTCCCATTCCTTTACCTTTTGTTTATGAGAATTCTGCAAATTAAATGGGTTTCTAGGAGACAGTATATATTTGTGTTGTCTTTTTTCCCATCCATTCAGCCAGTCTGTATCTTTTGAATGGAGGATTAAGAATATTTATATTCAATGTTAGTACTGGTATGTGAGATATGGTTCTGTTGATCATGTTGAATGAGGCATATTTGCTTTATTCTCTTTCTTGTGTTACTGTTATATAGCAGTAATGCTGTGAGTCTTATAATAGACTCCTTGTGGTATCTTCTTGGTGGACTTGGATAAGACACAGGAGAATTCCCTGGATGGCCAGCTAAAATTTTCACTCTCTTACTCAAGGAAGCAGGCCAGACAATGGATTGTAAGCTCCAAGCATGCAGGAGGTGGGCCTCCCCGTGTGAGTCCGGGAAAAGGCCCCAAGTAACCTCTGCAGCTGTTTATTGAGAATAAGTTCCCCTCCCCCAAGCCCAACCCCCACACTGGAATTCCAGAACTGATCAATTTCTAACTGCCAAGGTCTGTTCTTTAAGGTCTAGTGATTGCTTGTATGTTTCAAAAAACTGCCACTTTGTCTCTGCAAGTCTGCTGTCCGTGTTCCTACACATCTTGCTGCATAGGTTGCAACATAGTTTGTTACATAGATCATTATATATGTTGCGATATAGGTTGCTACATTTACACAGGTTGCTACATATCCTGTTACATAAGGTGCTACATATCCTATTACATGGGTTGCTACATATCTTATTACATAGGTTGCTACCCACGCACAATCACTTTACTCTCCTTCAGACACACAGATTCTCCTCTTTCTGGATGGAGCTGCACTGGCGGTGGGGTTGGAGGACAGGGGGAGGGACAGTGTAAGGAAGGCAATACTGTCTTCTCTGCCCTCCCAGTGCCTCTTTTCATAATATAGTGTTAGAACTAAGTTATATGATTGCTTATCTGATTATTTCTGGTTCTGAAGGTGATTGCTTGTGTGGATAATTGTTGAATTAGGTGTTCGTGTTGAGGGACAATTGCTGGAAGTTTCTTTTCAGCCATTTGGCTCGACTGAACATGTGTTTGATATGTAAACTAATATACAGCCATAACTCCCTCTGTCTGGCCTGAATACTTCAGGAGACAAAATTCCTCTGCCTTAAACAACCCAAGGACAGAGACTAGGTAACTAGTGAGCACTTGTATACCCCCAAAATTAAGCAAAATTACTCTAGCCAAATCTTAAATGTTTACTCTGCCCTTCTTTGCCGTTGTCATGGAAACCACAAAAAGGACAATGGCCTCTGACCACTCCTGTGTCTTTCCCTTTAGGCACTTTATGGTGTTCTATGCCTTCCATTTCTAGGAAAAATTTATTTGTAATATTCACATATCCTTCTTTTTTAGCAATGCCTTTTTTGACTTGACTTTTTATCTGAAGGAAAAAAAAAAACCCCATAAAATAATACATACATGAGAAAAATTAGAATTATAGGATTGACCATAAGGGAATTCTGAAAAGAATTTAAGTGTTTATCAAGAACAGAAGGATAAATACCTGATGTTATGCCCACACTAAAGAGTATTATAGGACCATTAAATAGATCTATAGGTGTCACTATACAAGAACACTCAGGATGTTTTCATAAATTGAAATTTAAGGTGCAGAGTAATGTCTTGAATACTATACCACTCTACAGCATAGGGTTTGAAAAATTCTATGCATTTATGTAAGAATATTTGTATGCATATTAGAAAAACAAGGCAACAAGATGTTTGTATTAGTTATGTTTTGGGGATACTGGGGTGGGGAGGGAAGAATAGGAGATAAATGAAGAGAAAAAAAAGATGAATGTGAAAATGGCTCATTTTATATTATTAAATAAGAATGTAGTATAGTACACTGTAAGAGGCATGTCATGGTTACAAGATTAAAGATAACTGTATAGCCCATGGAAGCTTTTCATGGGGCCAATGCTGTGTGTTACTTATTAGAATGATATGACCTGGCTTGGTATTTCCAACCTTGGTCTGAGAATTACTAGGAAACAAGATACCTCAACACAGATACAACTTTTATAAACATTAAATAAAGCTTGCCATTATAGGAATAGCTTAAACTTTTTTTGTTAATGAAACACCTGGTAATTGACCTGTACTAAATATAAGTACAGATTTTCCTTGACTTATCATGAAGTTATGCCTTGATAAACTCATTGTAAGCTGAACATTGAAGACACTATTAAGTCAAAGATGTACCTAATATAACTAATCTACAGAACATTATCACTTAGCCCAGCCACTTGTAAACTTTTTGGAACCCTTAACAGTTGTGTAGTCTACAGCTGGGGATAACAAGTAAACACTTATTTTATAGTAAAATGTTGAATATCTCAAGTAATGTATTAAATTGGCTGTATGGAAAGTGAAAAACAGAATACTTACATAGGTATTCAAACAATGATTTCTAGTGAATGCCTACTACTTTTGCACCAATATAAATTTTAAAAACTTTAAGTTGAACAATTTTTAATTGGGGACATTTGTATAAGAAAGACAGAAGATCCGTCAACCTCTGAGAATAGTCTGCAGATGGAAATCCTCCCAATCAGGCCACTCTCACAGCTTCTCACTGTATCTGACCCACATCATAACTTATTTGTCTTGAAATAGTGCTGCCATTAATCCCTACACATATAAAAATTAATACTACTGTACAGAATTACTAAGTTATAGAGAATTTATTTGTAAAAGTTCTGTAAATGGCAGTCTGTGTATATCAAACAAAAATGCTTTTAATGCAGCATATTTTATGCAAGTATGTAAGTATGTAAAGTTGTGTTCTAAATATAGATAAAATAATTTATTTCACTGAAAAATATTTATCTAGAGAATGTATTCGGATGTAGTTTCTTTTATTATTTATTTATTAAGTTTTCAGGTTAGTTGAATAAATTTGACTGCCATATAATACAAAAATATTCTATTTTTAAACAAAATATAATGAATCTTTTTTTTTTTTTTTAATTTGCCTCACCTAGTCCTATTTGCCCATACTTCTAGGTTGTGTACCATCACTTGCATTTGTTTCTCAAGTTTTCTTAGAGTCTAAATGAATTTTATGATGTTTCTATAAATGAAGGACTCAACTGTAACCCGGGCTTTACCTTATAAATGCAAACAATGTAATGTTATCAGATGTGCCCTCATATTAATCTGAAATAAAAAGTAAAGTAAAATTTACTCCTTCAGTTAAAAAAAAAAAAATCAGATTTAAAATTTTTCATTTTATGAGAAAAATGAGGGACAAATGAACTTTACCCTGAATTAAAATACAATGTTAAATAATTGGCATGAAGTACATGCATATTCAGGTGAGTTTTCTTTCACTTAAACACATACATACAAGTTGGATTTGTTTATAGGATGAAGATAGGATATGTGAATGGTGATTTTAAAAGGCCCCAAAGTCTCCTTGATATATATATTTTTTTTAAATTGCAAAGCAAGTTTTTCGTCAGCCAACTATAAGTGAACCTAAAAGGTGGATGGATTTAGCTATCTAACAAAGTACACATGGTTCTAAAAGTTAATACAAATTGTATTTGGCATAACACATTTTCTGTTTAATTGAATAAAAAGTCTTAGGAACATAAATGAAAATTCTACGTGATTCCAACTCTGTAGTTATGGAAAAAAAATGTGCAGTAATTTGCATTGTGTATCGAAAGTTATAAGATTAGCATTTGCTGTAACTTATTTAAGTCCTTAAAAGTCTATTTTCTTCTGTAGAATTTAAGTTAAAGTGTAGCAAGCAATTCCTTCCTTAATTCTTGTTAGTTTCATTTAATTACATAACCTGATAATAAAAATAAATGTTTTCCATTAAAGCTACAAATCAGTGTGGCTGTCCATGTTGAATCATTTTGAGCACATACATGATTGTACCACAAACCCAGAGGTAAAATAATTCTTTTTTTAAACAGGTTTTTGCTTGGTTCATAGTTATCAAACTCTATGAAAATGGAAAATTTTGATCAATTACCTCATGGAAATATCTCTTTAAGTTAGAACCATTAACTACAAATATACATTAATAATAATTATTTTCACTATGGAAATAAAAAGACTATAAAAATGTATCAAATGAGGTCTTAATGTTTGTGAGCTGTTGTTTCATTATATACTTACTCATCCATTTGGTTAAACTCAAATCAGAAGTACGATTCAACTTGTTTTTAAGAATGTTCTTCATTTCATCATTGTTAATCAGTCTATCTGGAACATAAATTTTGTGATCATATTGAGCATGATCAGTCTCAGTTTCTCTCTTGATTCATCATACAGTACATAACAAAAATAGTCAAAGTAATCAATAAGGTACAAACTGCAAACCATTAACTTGCCCTACCTAAGCATTTATTTACAAAGTGTAAGTAGCAAGTAACATGTTCCCTAATTTATATTAATAAAATCTTCATGTCATAATTTTAAAATATTGGGAGGGATAATTTTAAAGAAAGGCCATTACTCAACAATCTGGACTTTTACTATTTTTTTCCTTTGAGCATATGATGTGAAACACTCAGCCGAGAATAACATTTATAACCAAATATAATAGTACAAAGCTTCAAGCCAAAAATGTACTTTAAAATCATGCTAGGGTTTTGTAAATCTGTTGGGAAACTGGTAGAAATGAATAAAACTATTCACAGGAGGACAACATCTTTAAACAATGCTTCACAAAATAAAGTACTATCAAATCTAAAACCAGATTTTTAAAATAAGACAAGTAAGCAAAGGGGGGAAATCCCAAAGAATCAAACAAAACAAAAGAAAAAAACAGCAGAAGCTAACTTGCTACATTAACAGACTTAAAAATTTACTAAAAATATGGTATGTCTCTGAGTCATTTTTTGTTCCTGCATAAAATTAATGCTTTCCTTTATTGTTGATAGACTATAAAATGCTGTGTTCTGTAGGAATTACTACTTCACCATTCAAAATGGTTATTCCTATTTCATATTTTCCACTTTTTGGTTTCAGAGATTCAAGGCTTCTTTCTTTCCTTTCCTTCTTTTCCTTTCTGTCTCTCTCTTTCTTCTTTCCCTTCTTTATTTCCTTTATTTTTTTTCTTTCTTTCCTTAGATTGCTATGAAATGTTATGACATATAGTCTAGCTAAAGTAAACATTTTAGGATATAATAATTATTTTCCCAAGTTTAGATTCTCCGTTTAGATTTCTTCTCCTTACATACCCCTGGCAAAGTTTACTCCCTCTTTGTTGTGACCAAAGTCACTTCCTCTTTGGTTGTTTATCTTTGTTCTGAAATGTTGTAAGAATGATATTGATGTTAATGCTTTCTTAGATCTATGTGGCAAATTTATTTTTCCCAGTTTGTGGCTTATATGAACACTACAATGGCTTTAATTAATGGATGTTTTTAATTTGAAGTACAGAATCAATTAATATATTTTCTGCTGGTTGATGTAATTTCCTAATTTAATATTGTGGAGATATCTACATTAATATCAATACTGGTATTTTCTCTCGCTCTCTCGCTCTCTCTCTCTCTCTCTCTCTACACACACACACACACACACACACACACACACACACACACACACACATATAATGTATTTCCTGGATTGTACTTTACCCTGGAAAAGCCCCTGCATGTTTTTTCTTTTTTCTTTTACTTCCTTGCTCCTATGCAGACAGATCCAAATTTAAATTTTAACTCAGCAGAGTTTAGCAGAAACATCTTGATGGAAAGCCAGTTTATGTATTTTCTAACTTCAAAAGAGCCTCTTCCCCCCTAGGTTTGGCTTTTGCTGTTCCTTACATTTTTGGTAAGCAAGTCATGCATTTAAAAATAAATTTTCACATCACATATAGAATCTTTAGGTGTTTAAATGTGAATATCATCTAGGACATTTATCTAGTCTGTCGTATTTTACTAAACAGAAATCCATATTCATTATTATACTCCTGCTTATAAGATGCATAATTAAAGTAAGATTATTGAAGAGAATGCATTAGAAAAAATATAAAATATACATACATTTAACAAAATAAGAGAAAAATATATAAATAAAATAGTAATAATATTTATTAGGCTACTGAAAATTGTGGAAGAACATTTACTTAAAATTATTTTCAAGAAAACAATTTAAAAATCCATCAGATAGCAAATAATATTTTTTAAACTTCCAAAAGAGAAATTCTTAAATCAATCTTCATTTTTGTGCTTGTGACATTTCCTCCTCCTTATTGTACATTTATGAATTATTCCTTTAACATGACTGCAACTGACAAGACTGAGAACTTGTGAGGTTTTCTCGTCTTGGCATTCTGATCTGCGTGACACGTTCACAGTGTCACATGAATAATGAAATATAAGGAAAAGGTATTTTTAGGCTCATTTTCAGGCTTTTTACTTTTTAAAATTTTTATTAGATATTTTAAATTCATAAGAATAAAGTAACGCAATTTCTTTGGAAGTTATGAATTAGAAAGGAAAAACCCTGAGATGTAAAATAGATGAATTTATTATAAATAATCTCACAGATACACATGAATATTAGTTATCAATACACATTTAATAAGATTTGTCCCATGAGCTTAAGATGATACTTTTTATTTTTTATTTTTTTCAGTAAAAAGATAGTCATGCTATAGCCAAGCACATCTGTTTATTATTGTATTGTTTTTGGCACCAATGCATGTTGAGAAAAAAAGATATTTCTTTGGTTCTTTGATGGGTAACCTAAACATATGGAAAAATGATTTGTCGTTTAATCTGAGTCCACGACTACCAAAATACGCTGAAGATTTTGCAACAATGTTGTGTGCTGATTGAGATTCACAGTAAAGTTTTTCTTAAGGTTTGGATTTGAAATATAAATTGATTTGACAGAATCTGTTACTTTATGTATTTCTTTCCAAGCAATATGCACATGTGGTTATATCATTTTATTTTTTTTCTCAGCTTTCCTTTAGCCACCATCAAAATATTATTTATGTGGAGATGATTTTCCCTTTGTAAATACATTCCCCCCAGTAGTTTCCCAAAGTTTCCAATTTTCATGTGCTGCAAGGTGTGTGTGTGTGTGTGTGTGTGTGTGAGAGAGACAGAGAGACAGACAGACAGAGGCACAGAACAGAAAATTTGTTCTTCATCCTTCCTTTTTCTGTCTAAATATATTGGGTGGCAGTTAAATACAAAAAAAATCTCACCAAGAAAATTTTACTGGCTATGATGTTATAATAGAATAAAAATCCTTTATTATAAAAAAAAATAGTAGTTCTGTCCCAAGGGAACAAAAATCCTGCAAAAGTGATTGCAACAAATAAGTCAAAACTTGAAATAATTTTAAATAACATGAATATGTAGAATATTCTACTTTCTCTACTTAGATTTCCAGTAGCTCGTCTCTTATATTTTTTGCATGATTTACTCATGGTGGATGCATTTTATAAAGGGAAGAATACACAACACTATACAGTGACGTAAACTTGTCAAAAGATGCCTGTGGCTATTTGCATGAAAGATTTTCTCTTGACAGGAAAGAAACTTTATTGTGGACTAATGATGCACTTATAACTCAGAAAAATTTCATTTCTTTTTAAAAGTGATGTTTTTAAAAACATTTGTCAAAAAGGGGATTTTGAAAACAGAGTCGTGTTTTGCCCTAAGGAATTGCTATTTAGTGATGATCTGATATAAATTTCATTTTAAAAAAAAGTACAGTATAGAAGAAAATAATGCAAAGTTGTATACATTTTTTATAATGAATCTCTTCTTAGAAAAGAGTTTAGAATCCAATATAAGCAATTAATGTAGCACTTAACACCTTCTAAAATTATAATTAAGATTGTCATTTTGTGGTATATTAGTTTTGCATTAGAAAATAAATAAAACAATTGTATTTTAATTAGGTATTTGATTATCTTTCAGGCTGGCTGATAAATAACAATTTTTTTCTTGTTAACACATATCCAAAGGTCTGAAATGCTTAGTTTTTTCTATAAGGCACATACACACCTAAAAAGAAATAGAAAATTTTCAGAAAATATTATCTCAGGAATTTAAACATAAGGAATAAAACGGAAATGTTGAAAAGCCAGTACAAAAATGCTATATTGATTTGAGCAAAGTTATATGAAACTGGTGCTTTATCTTGAGAACATCTGTCAGAGGCTTTATATAATACATCCAAAAATTGTCCATCTGAGGCAACAAACTGAACACATATTTGTTAATGTGTTCCCATATTTCATGGGTAAAGCTGACACCATGGGCTTTTATTACACTACACTTATGATTTAAATATGTGAGTGTAGGGCAAATTTTCACATATGTCTGTATCACAGTTTAGGGCAGTTCAGCTCAGTAAGCACAGGTGTGAAGCAGAGGCTGAGATGATGTACAATGCAGTTGGGCTTGTAGGGTGCTGATCAGATTCTGCATAGAATTGTTTTCTGTAGCAGTGGCTAGAGTATAGACAGGGCCAAGAAGATTTTAATGTGGTTATAAGAATAATCCAAAAGAAATCTTCTTGGATTTCAATTATGCCATGCAAAAGACAACCAAGATAGACTACACATATTCAGGCATAAACATAAATCTTGCCAATTAAACTCAAATGGTCTACCACTATCCTCCCACCACTTCCACAATTCCTTCCAGCGTTGACATTTTGTATATACTATAACTAAATTTACTTGATGTCTTTATGGTATACATATTTTCCTATTTGCCTTTTTTTTTTTTTTCAAATTAGACCACCAGAAGAAAATTCTGTGCAAAAGAGTTAATATTATATTTCCATTTAATACATTTTCAAAATACTGTCTGACTTTGCATCTCTCTAATGTAATGTTAGATACGATGGTTCTTATTCTTTGCGACTGCGATGATTTTCAAAATCATGTGATTTTGTGTCATTAAATCTTGAGATTCTCTTTGAGGGTTCTCCAGCTCTTGGCTTACCATTGAGTTTTAAATTTTTGCTTGAATATTTTGAGCATCATCACTTCAAATATTTTGAAGGGCAGCTATTTTTCAAAGCATACAGCAAAGTGAAGAACCAAAATAGGATTCCTAAACATGTGAGTCATGGAGCCTGAAAAGGTGGTACAAGGACAATTATAATACATAGACTTATCCCATTTAGCTTTTTAGAAACTCTCTCTACTATTTTTTTTTTTTTTAACAGCATTGTATATTCGCTAGTGTGAGGTTGTATCTCTTAATTCTCTTTTGTCTCTAGAACTGGGAGAAACACATGTTTCAAAGATCAAAATTGTGTCTCTGAAAATGGCTCCTTGAACATTACAAAATACTTGCACATGTAAGTAATATAAATGATTAACAGAAAATATGATTAGGATGTTTTCTACTGAGGAGTGGATGTAACAGATAAATTATTTTATGTTTTAAACATTTTTTCTTCTACTGACACCTGTTATTTTTCCCAAGGCAAATGGTAATTAGAAAATTTATGAAAAGTTTCTCTGATTCGTGGAAGAATTTTACCTTCTAATTACTATTTGATTATTCTTTATTCTTTATTGTTTCCCTCTTTGTGTGTTCAATATAATATAAAATGGTTTAAGTCATTCTAGGAAATAACTAACTCCTTTAGAGAATACAGATGTAGTGGTCATCTAGCCATGGCTAGTACATTCTGGCAGTGGTCTTATGAATAATACATTAAATAATAAATTACTACATAAAAGAGTAATCTTCTAATTTGAAAATGAAACAAAGTTTATGCTGTCATTTAAATCAGATCTTTATGATATTATTATTTGTAATATTCAAGGAGCCATTTTCAGAGACACAATTTTGATCTGTGAAACATGTGTTTCTCCCCGTTCTAGAGACTTTTCAGGATCAAGATGTCAATGGATTTGGTTCCTGGTAAGGGCCCTTGTCAAGGCTAGCTGAGGGCTGTGTCTCACCATCTTCATAAGACAGAGTTCTCAGGTCTCTTCCTTAATCAAGGGCATTAATCTCATCACAAGAGACTCACATGTATGTCCTCATCTAAACAGAATTACCTCTAAAAGGCCCCATTTTCAAATATCAACACTTTGGGAACAGGGTAAGAATTAAGCATAAGAAATTTGGAGGGATATGGACAAAACGGTCTCCATAGCCCTGATTTTTTCTATATTTTTTCAATACTATGTAGCATTAAACAGGCCTTACACAAATATCTTTTTATGTGAGTATATAAGAATATGAGAGTTGTAACTTAGTCAAACCCTTTATAACTTATGGATTGGTTTAAATTTAAAGTTTTAAATAATTTCAAATAGACTCCCAAATGTACCTTTATGCTGTTTATTGTACTTGTTGTTGTTACAAGAAATATTTGCCATTATTTCTCAGAAAAGAATGTACATTATAATGCATTAACACCTTTCCTCATTTCTTTCTTTCTTTCTTTTTCTTTTTTTTCTTTTCTTTTTTTTTTTTTTAGAGAGAGACAGAATCTTACTTTATCACCCTTGCTACAGGGCTTGTACCCTTGTTTAGTTGTACCTTGGTACCCTTCAGCTCTTGGGCTTAGGCAATTCTCTTGCCTTAGCCTCCTGAATAGCTGGTACTACAGGTGCCCGCCACAATGCCTGGCTATTTTTTTGTGGCAGTTTGACCAGGGTCATATTTGAACCCGCCACCCTCAATATATGGGGCTGGCACCTTACTCACTGAGGACAGGCATGTAAATTTAAAATAACAAAGCTCATGTCTATGGAAAACCATAAATCATAAGGGAAATTTTTTTTATCAGAGTTACATTTAATGTAGAAAGTTTGCTCAGGAGACTTGTAGGTGAAATAAAATGGTTTTGGAATTGAAAATAGTTTTTCCATTGTAAACTTTGTGATTTTGTTGCAAGAGAATATCTTCCGCAACACTGTAGTCTCTCAGAGTTTCAAAAGAAAAAAATCAAGTTCTTCAAATTTACTTTTTAAGCTTTAGTTAAATAAGCATATTATGAACATAGCACAGTGGATTACCTGGTAAGTCTCTAAATCTCTCTTATATAGTTTTTGTATAAATTAGAACAATGCTCAGTATTTTGACTACCGAATAAGGTCATTTTGAGAACCAATTGTGGTAAATGTAAGAAAAGTTACTTTGAAATAAAGGCACTGCACAAATGTTGGTCATTACACAATTTTATAATCGTCCTCATCCTAAAGTAGAACCACTACTCTTTTAACTGTAACAATCTCTCCATGCTCTTGAGACTCAGGGTAGTTTCTCGTGCTGTGCACTCGCCTGCATGATTCCAACTTTCACAATGTTCAGTGCCTGTTTTCCTCCATCAATCCAAGTTCGATCACTACTTTGGGGATGAGCTCTTCAAATATTCCAGTTTTAATTATTTGTCTTTTACTCTCTCCCTTTTCTCTTATGAAATAATGTATGCTGTGAAACTAGATTGTTGAATTAAGTAAGCGCTCATGTGATTGGAAACTACACATTCTTAAGTATTATCAATGCTCTTTTGTGTCCCTTTCAACAAGTTCAATATCTCAGTTCCCACATTCAGTACAGCTGTGTAAGAAATCGAAGGTGAGAGTAGCCTGGGAGTGGTGGGGAGACTATGGAGCCTTGTGGTTGGGGTGCTGCCAGGGGAGATGTTAAAGTGATGAGCCCTCAACTATTGGGTACGGTAGCTTGGGATGTGTGTATATTGTACAAAATAGGTCAAAAAGAAAGCATAGGTGAGATGTCAGTGGGAATGAGAAGCCCACATCCTAGTATGTGAATATATAAAAAATGATTTAAATGTATTAGCGAAAGAAAGAACTTACATAAACCAGTAGGTTAAAGGCATAATAGCAGTGGTGGAAACAGTTAATTACCCACCGCGCAGAGCAGATTTCCTAGATTTCAAAAGCTGCATGATATCAAAACAAAATCTGGTATCATAAAATGTTTAGTTTTTAAGAAGTTGAACTCTAAAATCTGTGAAAGAGCCAAATACATTATCTTTTTGCACTAAAACATGGAAGATGGTTTGGTCTCTATTGAAAGCTCAAGGGAAGCATTTCATAGTCTTGAAGAACAGAGGTGAGACACTCAGTATGTTTTACCCATCAAGAATCAGACACTTCACCAGGTCAAGTTTTAGAGTCAAGAATAAGTGTTAATGCTAAATTCAGAGCACTTATAATGTTTTATCCACGGATAATATGAAGTCAACAAACTGTCTTTCATTATTTGAAATCACTATAAACATACTGAATATGAAACTAATGAGAAATCCCTTTTGCCAAAAATTTCTAACAATAAATTGCATAATAAACCTTTGAAAATGACATAATAAATACATACCTACATACATACATACATACAGACAGACATAAATACAATGTAATGCCACTCTAACATTCTTCCTTTGGATAATTAGACAACATAAAAGGCAGGAAATGAGCATCATTGATTTCAAATTAGTGTTACTATATTGTGAGCCCACATACAAGCAATTTAAATCCAGAATAATAGTTGAAAACTATATATAAGATATTACCATTTTGCAAATCATGGAATTAAATCCTGGATTTCAGACATTGTCAAAGTAAAAACAATTACTTATTAGCAAAGTATTTGACACACAAGATTTATTTTCCAAGTTCCATATTCTATCGGTATAAATAAAAAATGTGTACAGGTATGTCTGTGTGATATAATACACACACAAACACACACAGATATATATACATGTGGCATTTGAATTCCATCTAAATTAATATTTAATTTCCAGGCCTGGAACATGTCTCATCCCTGTAATCCTAGCACTCTGGAAGGCTCAGGCAATAAGACTGCTGTGTTCAAAAGTTTGGGTCCAGCCTAGCAACAGTAAGATCCTGTCCTTACTAAAAATAGAAAAATTAACCAGGTGTCACGGCCAGCACTTACACTCCCAGCTACTCAAGAAGCTGAGTCAGGGGAATTGCTCCAACCTAGGAATTTGAGGTTGCTGTGAGCTAGGCTGATGCCACAACACTCTAGCCTGGGAAGCATAGTGAGACTAAGGCTCAAAAACATTAATTCCCAGTTTTAAAGGTGTATAAAATATTTATTAAAATTTATTCATTTGTACTTATTGTAAAAGTGATTAAAACCAGAAACAAACAATGTATTGTGAGTCATTTCTGATTTATTAAAGTCTGATGCATTTCAGATCATATAGATTAACAAATGCGATCCCAATGTTTATGAACCATCCATGTCTATAATAATCCTAAGTGGTTTAAACAAAAATTAATACAAAAACATTTAATTCATTTCATTTTGTTCAATCTTTGTTAAACATTACAGGATTCATTTGTAAATAGTCTATTTTAAACAGTTTTTTAAAGAGAAGTTTTGGGTTTATAGAAATATTGCATCAAAAATACTGAGAGTTCATTATTCTCTCCCCCCACATATCTGCCTCTCCCCCATGTAGATTTTTCTATTATTATTATTATTATTATTTATTTTATTTTATTTTTTTGTAGAGACAGAGTCTTAACTTTACCACCCTCGGTAGTGTGCCGTGACCTCACAGGACTCACAGCAACCTCCAGCTCTTGGGCTTCTGCCATTCTCCTGCCTCAGCCTTCTGAGAAGCTGGGACTACAGGCACCCGCCACAAAGCCCGGCTATTTTTTGTTGCAGTTTGGCCGGGGCTGGGTTTGAACCTGTCATCCTCGGTATATGGGGCCGGCGCCCCACTCACTGAGCCATTACATTTGTTGCAATCATGAACAAATATTAATAAATTATTAAATAAAACAGACAAAGTACATTTACCTTTGTGCTGTATAGTTGTATAGGTTTTGATAAATGCATATAAGTTATCCACCCATAGAGTAGTGTACAGAACAACTTTACTACCTTAAACATAGCCCTTTCCACCTATTCATCCCTTCCCTTCTCTCCCCTAAGCCCTGTCAATTACTGACCTTTTTATTCTACGGTTGCCCTTTTAGAATGTTATAGAGCTGAAATCATACTGTGCACCCTGTTAAGACTGACTCTCTTACTTGGCAATGTGTATGTAAGGCAGGGGTGGCGAACATGCGGCTCCCGGCCAAAATGAATGCGGCTCTTTGCCTCTTATCATTATTTTGTATACTGTGGCTCTTTGCCAAGTTTGGATTTTGTTATGCTGCTTCTGAGGAGGGACCTCTGAGGAGAGATCTC
>CAUYPK010079297.1:0-17557 GCA_963574355.1 Loris lydekkerianus | reverse complement strand
GCAAAAATTCACAATGATGTCAAGTCAAAAAATAAATTCATGGTATTTTGATTAAGAAAAAAGAAAAAAAGAAAAAAAAAAAAAGAAAATGCCATGAAGGCTATGTTAACCAGTTCGGTGAAAATATTTCAGACTGTATATGGAACCAGCACATTGTACCTCATCAGGTACCTCATTGTACCAGCATCATTGTACACAGCTATGATTTAAAAAAAAAAAAAGTTTATTATTTAATTTCCAAATGCTCAGAATTTTCCAGATAACAGTTACTGAATCTTAATTTAATTCCATTGTTGTCAAAACCTTTTAAATTGATTGAGACTTGTTTGACAACCAAGAATATTGTCAATGTAGATAAATGTTATGAGTATGTTTAAAGAGAATATGTACCCTGTTTTTGTTGAGTATAATATTATATAAATATCAAGTTATTACTAGATAGAGCTGTTCAAATCTTCTATATCTTCACTGATTTGTTTATACTTGTTCTATCAACCAGGGTTGAAATGCTTGGTTAAAAGTGAGAACTTGTCTCTTTTTACCTTGGAGTGCTAGCTTTTGTTTGATGTATTCTTGAGGTCTATTATT
Organism: Loris lydekkerianus; assembly: GCA_963574355.1. Lineage (NCBI taxonomy): Eukaryota > Metazoa > Chordata > Mammalia > Primates > Lorisidae > Loris > Loris lydekkerianus. The sequence continues at coordinate 16,969 of CAUYPK010079297.1, read as the reverse complement.
GGGCAAACAAACATTTAGGAATATTATATCCCCTTGATAAATTGACACCTTTATCGTTATGAAATCATGCTCTTTGTCCCCAGCAATATTCTTTGCTCCAAGATCTACTTTATTTAATACCCTTATAGCCACTATACCTTACTTTTGATTAGTGTTGGTATGGTATATCTTTTTCCATTCCTTCCTTTCTTTAGCCTTGTTAAAAAATGTTTGTGTTTGTGTTTTTATATAGAAAGTAGGCTTCTTATAGAAGAGTCTCATTTAATAAGACTATTGATGATTGGGTTTGCTTTACCATCTTACTATTTTACTTCTATTTGGCCTACCTGTTCTCTTGCTTTTTCTGTCTTTTGCATCTTGGGGTTTTTTAACGGTTCCATTTTTTTCTCTTTGCTGTTATAATTGTTTGTTCTAGTTTCTATGTATGTATTAATATGTAGGTGTTATTGGAAAGGTTTACTGTCCCTAGTCTATCACTTCACATAAACAAACAAGACTGTGGTAACAGTACACTACCCTTTCTTCCTGCCTGGCTTTGTGCTATTGTTTACATACATTTTATTTCCACAGAAGTTATACATACCATAACATGTTGTTATTGCGTTTGTTTTAAATAGTTATTTTCTAAAGAGATTTTAAAGATAAGAAAACAATGTCTTCTATAGTTACCCACACATTTACCATTTCCAGTGTTTTTCATTCCTTTGTATAGATTCTGGTTTACATCTGGTATCATTTTTCCTCAAAATGTAGGACATCATTAACATTTCTTATAACATTGTTCTATTAGTGACATTATTTCAGCTTTCATGTTTCTGAGACATGTTTTCCCTTCACTTCTAAAACGTATTTTCATAATAAAAATCCTTCAAGTCAAAAAATAAATTTTTTCACTTGGTATAGAATTGTAAGTTGGCAGTTTTCTTCCTGCAGATGCCACTCCACTGTGTTCTGCTTACATTGCTCCCACCATGAATTCTGCTGTCATTCTTACTTTATTCTTCTTTTGGACATGTCAAGTGTTTTGTTGTTGTTTTTTAATTGGATGCTTTTAATATGTTTTCTTTATCACTGTGTTAATATTTTGTCAATATTTTTCTCTTTATCTCTATTTTATTATGGTGTAATTGGCATAAGATTCTTCACTACTTAGATTTTTGCTTAGATTTGGTTCTTGGCTCTCTAGTTTTATTACTTTCAGCTATTATTTCATCAAATAATTTTTCTATTACTTCTTCTTACTCCTGTTTTTTAAGGATTCTGGGTACATATATATGTATGTATTAGGCTGCCTGAAGTTCTCCCACAGTTCACTGAGGTGCTATTGACTTTTTCAGTCTTTTCCTGACTTCTATCTATCGCCTTCCCCTTCCCTCCTTCATCATAGCCTAAAGTTGTGTTTCATTTTTCATATACAAGTGTGAGTTATTATAAATTGGTTTCATAGTAGTACTGAGTACATTGGATACTTTTTTTTTCCCATTCCTGAGATACTTTGCTAAGAAGAATATTTTCCAGTTCCATCCATGTAAACATAAAGGAGGTAAAGTCTCCATTTTTTTTTTACTGCTGCTTAATATTCCATGGTATACATATACCACAATTTATTAATCCATTCATGGGTTGATGGGCACTTGGGCTTCTTCCATGACTTGGAAATTATAAATGGAGCTACAATAAACAATCTGGTGCAAATATCTTTATTGCCAAATGATTTTTGGACCTTTGGATATACACCTAGAAAAGGAAAGGGCAGGTCTACATTTAGTTCCCTGAGTGTCCTCCAAACTTCCTTCCAAAAGGAACGTACTAGCTTGCATTCCCACCAGCAATGCAGAAGTGTTCCCTTTTCTCCACATGCACGCCAACATCTGTTGTTTTGGGATTTTGTGATGTGGGCTACTCTTACTGGAGTTAGATGTTATCTCAGAGTAGTTTTGTATTTCTCTGATGATTAAAGATAATGAGCATTTTTTTCATGTGTCTGTACGCCATGTGCCTGTCTTCTTCAGAGAAGCTACTGTTCATGTCTCTTGCCCACAATGAAATGGGATCACTTGTTTTTTTGCTTAGTAATAAGTTTGAGTTCTCTGTGGATTCTGGTTATAAGACCTTTGTTGGTAGTATAACTTGCAAAAATCCTCTCTCATTCTGAGGGCTGTTTGCTTTACCTAGTGTGTTCTTGGCAATGCAGAAGCTTTTTAATTTGATCAGATCCCAGTAATGTATTGTTGATGTTGCTTCGATTGCCTGGGGTGTCTTCCTCATGAAGTATTCTCCCAGGCCAATTTTTCCCTGTACTCTCTCTAAGAATATTTATAGTTTCATGTCTTAAGTTTAAGTCCTTTAACCAGTGAGTGTCAATTCTTGTTAGAGGAGAAAGGTGTGGGTCCAGTTTCAGTCTTCTACAAGTTGCCAGACAATTCATCCAGTACCATTTATTAAATAGGGAATCTTTCTCCCAATTTATATTTTTAATAGGCTTATCGAAAATCAAATGACAATAAGTATCTGGGTTCACCTCTTGGTCTTCAATTCTGTTCCATACATCTACCTCTCTATTTTTGTGCCAGTAGCATGCTGTTGATCACTATCAATTAATATTATAGTCTGAAGTCTGGAAGTGTGATTCCTCCTGATTTGTTTTTATTTCTGAGTAATGTCTTGGCTATTCAAGGTTTTTTTTTGTTTCCATATAAAACAAAGTACTAATTTTTCTAGGTCTTTAAAATATGAGAGAGGTGCTTTAATAGGTATTGCATTAAATCTGTAAATTGCTTTAGGTAGTATAGACATTTTAACAATATTGATTCTTCGCAGCCATGAGCATGGTATATTTTTCCATTTGTTGACATCTTCAGCTATTTCTTTTCTCAGTTTCATAGTTCTCTTTGTAGAGATCTTTTATGTCTTTAGTTAGATACACTCCCAGATATTTCATCTTCTTTGGCACTATTGTAAAGAAAATAGAATCTTTGATTGCTTTTTCCCCTTGAATATTATTGGTGTATATAAAGGCTACAGATTTATGAGTGTTAACTTTGTATCCTGAGATGTTACTATATTTCTTGATCACTTCTAGGAGTTTTGTAGTTGATTCTCTGGGGTTTTTCACATATATAATCATATCATCTGCGAAGAGTGACAATTTTATCTCCTCTGGTCCGATTTGGATCCCCTTGATTGCCTTCTCTTGCCTGATTGTGGTGGCTAAGCCTTCTATTACAATGTTAAAAAGCAGTGGAGACATTGGGCATCCTTGCCTGGTTCCTGATCTGAGTGGAAATGATTTCAATTTTACTCCATTCACTATGATATTGGCTGTGGTTTTGCTGTAGATGGCCTCTATCAGTTTAAGAAATGTTCCTTCTACATCTATTTTCTTAAGCGTTCTGATCAAGAAAGGATGCTGGATATTGTCAAAAGCTTTTTCTGCATCAATTGAGAGAATCATATGGTCTTTGTTTTTTAATATGTTTATGTGATACATTATATTTATGAATTTATGTATATTGAAGTATCCTTGGGACCCTGGGATGAAACCCACCTGGTCATGGTGTATAATTTGTTTGATGTGTTGTTGGATTCTGTTTGCTAAGATCTTATTGACTATTTTTGCATCAATATTCATTAGAGATATTGGTCTATAATTTTCTTTTCTTGTTGGGCCTTTTCCTGGTTTGGGTATCAGGGTGATATTTACTTCATAGAATGAGTTGGGAAGTATTCCTTCTTTTTCTATGTTTTGGAAAAGATTAAGTAATATAGGTATTAGTTCCTCTTTAAAAGTTTGGTAGAATTCTGATGTGAAGCCATCTGGCCCCAGGCTTTTCTTTTGGGGGAGATTTCTTATAGTTGATGCTATTTCAGAGCTTGTTATAGGCTTATTCAACATTTCCTCTTCTTTCTGGCTAAGTCTGGAAGGGTGACATGTTTCCAAGTATTGATCTATTTCCTTCAGATTTTCATACTTCTGAGAGTAGAGTTTTATGTAGTATTCATTAAGGACTTGCTGAATTTCTGAGGAGTCTGTTGTTATTTGGCCTTAATTATTTCTGATTGATGAAATTAGTGATTTTATTCTTCTACTTCTGGTTAGGTTAGCCAACGGTTTATCTATTTTATTGACCTTTTCAAAAAACCAACTCTTTGATTGGTTAATCTGTTGTATGATTCTTTTGTTTTCAATTTCATTAAGTTCTGCTCTAATTTTAGTTATTTCTTTTATTCTGCTGGGTTTAGGGTTGGAAAGTTGTTCCTTTTCCAGTTGCTTGAGATGACCCATTAAGTTACTGACTTCCTCATTCTCCGTTCTCTTGAGGAAGGCTTGCAACGCTATAAATTTTCCTCTTAGGACTTCCTTTGCTGTATCCCAGAGGTTCTGATAGTGTGTTTCTTCATTATGTTGTTCCAAAAATTTGGTAATTTTCTTCTTAATCTCATCTATGACCCAGCTATCATTCAGCATGAGTTATTTCATTTCCATGTTTTTGTATGTGTGTGGAGACTCCTGTTGTTACTGAGTTCAACTTTTATTCCATGGTGGTCCGAGAAAATACAAGGAATGGTTTCTATTCTTTTAAATTTGCTGAAGTTAGACTTGTGATCTAAGATGTGATCAATTTTGGAAGATGATCCATGGGCTGATAAGAAGAATGTGTATTTGGTTTTGTTAGGATGAAATGTTCTATAGATGTCTATTAGATGCAAATGTTGAATGGTTAAGTTTAATTCTAAAATTTCTTTGCTTAGCATTTTTATGAGGATCTATCCAACACTGGCAGAGGAGTGTTAAAGTCTCCAACAATTATGGTGCTGTAGGAAATCAAGTTGCTCATGTCAGTTAGAGTTTCTCTTATAAATTGAGGTGCATTCTGGTTGGGTGCATAGATGTTGATAATTGAAATCTCATCATGTTGAGTGTTGCCCTTAACAAATAAGAAGTGACCATCATTGTCTTTTCTTACTTTGACTGGTTTAAAGCCTATTGTATCTGTGAATAGAATTGCAACACCTGATTTTTCTGATTTCCATTTGCCTGAATTATAGATGACCATCCCTTCACCCTTAGTCTATGTTTATCTTTTAAGGTAAGATGAGATTCTTGAATGCAGCAGATGTCTGGCTTGAGTTTTTGTATCCAGTCAGCCAACCTGTGTCTCTTTAGAGGGCAATTTAAGCCATTCACATTAATTGAGAGTAATGATAACCCGACAGAGTTTTGGGTATCGAGTTTTTCGAAAGTCCAGTGGAAATTTTTAATCCTTTGCCACTCTGGAAGTTAGAATTTGATCAAAAGTTTCTGACTGAGTTTACGTTGGTGGTGAAGGATCGTGTTGTTCATTATGGAGAATAGGTAGGAGAATTTCCTGAAGAGCTGGTTTATGGCAAATTTCTTCAACATGTGAATGTCATTAAAGTATTTAATTTCTCCATCATAGATGAAACTCAGTTTAGCTGGATACAGGATCCTGGATTGAAAGTTATTTGTTTAAGGACATTAAAGGTCAATGACCACCCTCTTCTAGCTTGAAAGGTTTCAGTGGAGAGATCTGCAGTCATTCTTATGTTCTTCCCCTTGTATGTAATGGTTTTCTTATGTCTTACAGCTTTCAGAATTTTCTCCTTCATATTAACTTTAGTGAAATTAATTATAATGTGTCTATGAGAATTTTTATTTGGGTTGAGTTATGCTGGTGTTCTGAAACTGTCTTCTATCTGAATTTCAGAATCTCTGGGCATGTCTGGAACATTCTCTTTAATTATTTCATGAAGCAAAGCATCTGTATCCTTCACAGCAACCGCATCACTTTCAGGTATTCCTATAAGGAGAATATTAGACCTCTTCGAATTATCCCAGAGCTCTCTGAGAGAATGATCCGTTTTTGTTCTCCACTTTTTTTCCCCTTTGAGTGTTTGGGAGAGTTCAAAAGCTTTGTCTTCAATGTTGGAGATCCTTTCTTCTGCCTGCTCCATTCTGTTACTGAGGGATTCTACTGTATTTTTTAGATCTTTGAGCGCTGCAAATTGTTGCTTTAATGTGTCAAAATCTTTGGTCATTTTGTGTTTAAATTTGTTAAATTCTTGAGACATCTTTTGAATTTCTACTTTAAATTCTCATTTCATCATTTCCTCCATTTTGTTGATCCTATTTGCTACCCAAATTCTGAACTCAATTTCTGTGATCTCAGCCACTTGTTTGGGAATAGGATCTTGTGCTGTATCTGCTTTATCATTTCTTGGGGAAGTTGATCTTCTTTGATTGTTCATGTTGCCAGAGTTTTTCCGCTGATTCTACCTTATGATTGTTTTTCACTGTTGGCTAGGTGGTCTGGTAAGATGAGATTGGATTGGGGTTTCCTGGGGTTGTGGTTAACCAGCCCTTTGTTAAGGATCTGGGACTGATAACTGCCACTTTTTCCCCTTTAGCTTTGCAAAGGACTTGTACAGTATTACTGTCTGAGGCTGAGGAAACCTGCTTGGTGTGGTAGGGTTAGGTGGCTCAGTCTTGTATTCAACTGGTTCTTGACCAGACCTGGTGGATCAGTGACTCTGGTGAAGTCTTAGCTGTGAAGAAATACAAGCAATAAGAAACCCCACCTCCCAGACAACAACTGGAATGGGAAAATTGACCCTTCCTGTTACTACACAAGCAGGGTATTACTCTAGAGGGTCCTTGGGCGATTGTCCCAAGTTAGGGGTCCTGAACCAATTGACCCTGTCAGTACAAACTCTCAGGTGGGAGAGTTTGAAAGGTCTCCAGCAGCTAGATCGCAGAGGTCTACTGGCTTCTCAGATTTGGCTCTCTCCAGTGCTCTATGGAGTCAGAAAGGCCCACCCAGTAGCACAATAGGACCAGGGGTCTGAGTCTCTTTTTCCACTTTATTCCTTTTTCACGCCTAATCGCTGGTAACCCCGCAGGGCTGCAGTCCTGTTTCCTCCAATAATGCGAAGTGCCAGGGCTTAGCGCCTGTCAGAGTCAAAGAAAGGTCAATAGCCCCAAGGCCCGGCCACTGCCCTCAGCTACCAGCCAGCAGGGGGAGATGAGGCCTGCCTGCCTCGGGTGTTCAATTTCCACTGGCAAGTGTTCCACTTGGGCTCAGTCTACTCCTAGGGGTACCAGGCCAGCAAATGCTTATCTCCCTCAGCCACCACACCTTTGCCCCTGCTGCTCTGCAGCACCAGTATCCCTATTGAGTGACTTCTAATTTCCTCTGGCAGTGCACAGATTTGGGGGGGGGGGGGGTTCTCTAAGATTAGACCCTGGTGTGATCACTCTATTGTTGCTGGATCTTTGTGGGAAGTGCCCCTGCACAGTTCCACTACCACTGCCAAAGCTATAGAATTCTGGCTGTAGGAGCAGCTCCAGGAGTGTGCTGCACAGGGATCTGGCAGCGGGGTGGGGTACACTGCATGGATTCTGGCAGTATCTAGCGCCTGGTGACTTTAGCAAGAACACTACTCCACTGGTGATTCTGGTCAGGTGGGTGCCTGGTGCAGAGGCAGGGCAGGCATGGCACATAGCTTCAGTGGTCTCCAGATGTGGCCTGGGTGATTTTCAGGTGGGCAGGGTGTGGACACAGCACGAGGCCTTGGTGGTCTCCAGGTAGGCAGGGTGGGTGCAGAGGCAGGGAGGACCCCAGGGGCATGACTCGACTTGGAGACAAGGGGCAGAGACGACGGGGCGAGGGCGGGGTACTCAGTCAGGCAGGCTAGGGGGGGCGGGGAGGGAGGCGCTGCTCATGAGCCTCCTCCCTCAGTCTCTGCAGGGGTTTGTGATCTGGTTTATCTGGTTAGAAGGGAAGGATGGACTGAAATTTCAGAATGGCAGGAAAAAATGTTAGTCAATTTTTTTGCCTGGTAAGAGAATGTTCAGAGTCACCACAGGGTCCCTCTGAAGGCAGTAGTCCCCACTTCTTTGTGCTCTCACCCATGGGTTCAGACAAGAGATCCTCAGTTTACTACTTGCCTGTAGAAATCCCACAGGAGCAAAGTAAGAATGAAAGGAAAAGGAAAAAAGAAGCTGCAGCTTTCTTGGGGGAGGGGTCGGGCATTATTCCTTTCAGTTGAGTTTTATACCTGGAGATTGTTGTCTTGGAATCGCAGCTTGCCTCAGCAAGGGTGACCTGTAGTTATCTCTCTTCTCTCTCGGCTGGGCTTCCTGTCTTGAGCTCAATTGAATACCCTCTGGACATTATCCTTCTTTCTGGACAGGAGCCTATGTCAGAGGCTGCATCCATTTGGCCATCTTGCCCCTCCCCGATTGGTTGCTTATGTTTGTATTCCTAAAGTTATTCTGAACTTTGTCCTGGGATGCAATTCACTTACTTGAAAATATTAATAATTTGATTCTTCCAAGCCTCACTTTTAAGCTTTGTTCGGTAGGACTAAGGTACTTTTTAGCTTTGGCTTAAATTTACCCCATTATTAGACAGTACTTTTCTGAATATTATATCTGATGCTCCATAAACTTTTAAATTTTTCCTACTCTAGCTTTTGGAAAAATAAGCTATTCTTAGCCCTGTGTGAGCTGTGAGGATTACTTCCTACTCCTGTTGGATGGTTCCTTCCCCAGCCTCAGATAGTTCCCTCATATGTATATGCACATCAGTATTTACAGGAAGACTCAAGGGAAGCCCTTTGTAGAACCCCAGAGGTTTTGTTCTGTGCAGCTTTTTCCTCTCTGATACTCAGCTTCTGACCTCTAGTCACATTGGCCTCCCCTGATGCCCATCTCTGTCTCTCAACTTAGGCTATCACTGTACTCTACAGTTCAGGGTCTTCCTGTCTGCTCTGTGCTACAAAAGTGCTCTACAAACAGTCTACTGGAGCAATGGCAGGGCCTTTCTCATTTGTTTCCCTCTTCTCAGGTGTCACTGTGCTTCTCTACCTGATGTCCGTTATCTGAAAACTGTCCTTCCATATATTTTGTTGTTGTTGCTGTTGTTTCAGCCAGGAGAGTAAATACAGGCTCTGTTCTCCATCCTGACCAGAGGCAGAAGTCTTCCTCTAATCTTTAATAGTAAAAAAGGGCTATGAATGCGCTCTGCATGAAATTGGGTATTTCCTATCCTGAAAATTGCCATGTATGTCTCACATAGCGCAACATCTCATGCAGAGCTAAATAGTAAAGGAAAAAGTCCAGGGCTATATATTATGTTAAAAATTTGGATGTTTATAATCTTGACTCCTATTTTGAAGAATTGAAGGTTCAAGTCATTGAATTGTACGTATCAGAGTTGTTGGAAATGCACACCAACAACTTTATTTTAGGAAAAAATAGGTTTATGAGGCCATGCACAGTGCCTCATGCTTATAATTCTAGCACTCTGGGAGGCTGAGGCAGGTGCATTGCTTGAGCTCAGGAGTTCAAGACCAGCCTGGGTAAGAGCAAGACCCCAAATTATTATTTTATAAAAACAGAAAAACTAGCCAGGCATTGTAGTGGGCACCTGTTGTCCCAGTGACTTGGGAGGCTGAGGCAAAAGGATTGCTTGAGCCCAGGAGATTGAGGTTGCTGAGAGCTATGATGCCTCGGCACTCTACCCAGGGTGAAAGAGTGAGACTCTGTCTCAAAAACAAACAAAAAAATAAAATAAAATAAACCAGCTTTACCCTGTAGAAACAAATATATGTAACTTTTCAAGATCTTTAAGAGGAGAGAAATTGAGTTCAAAGAGTGAAGAGTATTTTATCTTTAAAATCTTCCTTTTTGGAAAAACTTCATTGGTGGTTTTGTTTAGTTTCTGAAAATGTGCTAGAAAAATATGGAGTTTGCATACTAATAAATTCTGTAAAGGTAAGGCACATTGGTAGCTGCTTCCAGCAAGACGTTTTACAGTCTGGTAAGTGACAAAAAATGTTCTATCTCAGAGATACCCTAAAGCCTATTTCATCATAGTCTGTGTGCTCTCAAAGGTTCACTTTAGTGATTTCTGAGGAAGGAATGATACATCAATCACCGAATCTCTTTCCCTTAAAACATTTGTTGAGTAGTTTGCCCAGTAAGAAAATGAATGCTAAGTTTGTTATAAATTTCTTTTTTGGAGTCCAGTCAAGAAGAACAAGAAAGAAAGTTCTGAGTAATTAAATACTGGATGGCAAAGCCTTTAGCGTTTAATTCTATGATGTATGTATCTAAGCACCAGGGTGAGAGGCATCACGTCCCTACCCACACATTGCAAGCTTCCAATAGATTTGTCGCTGCAAGCCTTGACATTCTTTTAGCCCATAGCTGCTTTGACTAATGAGATTTCTTGACTTGCCATGGCAAGGTTCCACGTATTATGAATATAGAGTGGGGTAAATTTTCTGAATGGACCTAAATGTCTGGTAGGCGGTGTCCCACAAAACTGGTCAGAGTAAAGACATTGACAGAGCCCCCAGTGCAAACCACAATTGAAAAGATTGTTTCATCCCCATGTTGGGAAAAGCCTATTAATTGGCACATGTAACCTTTTCTAAGATTTGTGTCCTGGATGCCAAAAATGGAGATAGTGACATTCTGAGTCACCCTTATGACAGGTATTAGACATTCATACCTTCAGGAAATAAATTTTTAACCAGAAATTATTTCCATTTTCATAGCCAAGTTCCAACCCTATAGAAAAAGTTTCTCCTCAAACTCAAGGTATTGCTATTTCTGTCAATAATCTTAGGTTATTCATGGAAGATATTTTCTGACTTTTTCTTCTTGGCTAGATGACAGCTACTTGGTGCTGAACTACAGAGGACATCTCCTGTTACTTACTTTGGTCTCACAGAAAAAGTTTCTCAAGAAAAGCATTTTTTATTTGTTGTCTGTAGCTTTGAGTCAGAGCTGTCATGCTTTGGTTGCCTGATGAAATCTTGGTTGTCTGATCTAATTCCTGTTAGATCCTGAAGTTAGCCTCTCAGTTTTGTGACATAATCTTGAAGACTTCCTGTACTTGATCTTGTTTCCTTATGATGCATTTGATTAGATATAGTGATACAGGTGATACCATTTTCAATCTTTGGATTGAGGAGAGGAACACATTTGTTTAACACTATAAGAGCTGGGGTTGGAAACTTTTATCTAGAGGTCAGTAGAAAAAAGCAATTATTAATGGGTACAAAATCACTAACAGACCTTATTCTTGATAATGATTATATTTCTACTTGGTCATCTCAAACAAATATGAATATGAAAGAGCAAGAACCAACCACATAATTTACAGAGTTCAATGCAAAATGGAAATGTGGGGTCCACTGTTCAAAAATTATTTAAAGGTCTAAAACAAATCATTAAACCAAGCCTGAGTACTTTTGAGTGCAGGGCCCTATGTGACTGCACAGGTCACTGACCCTAGAAGCCAGCCCTGGACAGAAAGGACATATTGAGATAAAAGTCACATTAAGACCCACCCATTCATACTCTTCTGCTTCCTTTTTTACCTATTTGGATGATCCCACTCATCATTTCATGATGTCTTATTACCAGTGAGGAGACGTTCATAGTAGTACCAGTAAACTCAGAATCCATTAAGGAAGAGGAACAACCCATGTTTATAAGGAAATGAAAACCCTTCTAAATGTTTTATTAATTATACAGGGTGGACATAAAGTTTGTGTGTGACTTACTGTATTAAACTATTTTAAATTGCACATGAATAACCATCACTTAATTATTGAGTCTAATGGTACTCTGGGTCAGATGATTTAAAACTAGTTTTAATGTTTTACCCGAAACTGTTGAACTCTTTTATGGTTATGATAATTTCTCTATCTGAAATCAGTTAATCAATATGGAAATCAACTTTAATACTGAAAGGCCAAAAGGCAGAAGTGGAACATTTGAGAGAGGGCAGTGGAATTCAAGACATTTACATTTTGTTATCTCTTGTTAACAAAATAACTACCATCCATTGAATATCTATGAGCCAGGTAGTATGATAAACATATTAACTCAGTCCTCCTAAAGTAAGGAAAGAGGAGGTACTCATGAAAGTAAAGGGTCACTTAAATGGACATCACAAAAAATTGGCAATAGGAACTACATCAGTCATGGTCCAAGCATACCAGAACAAGTTAATCAAGAGAGTTCACTGAAGTGACTATTTTCAAAGGTGGGGCAGATTTTAGACAAGAAGATAGGGGATAATGTAGTACCCTGTAAGGCTAGCAACAGCAAGAGCCCCAAGGTTACTGCGACCTGCAAAGAGCAACAGAGTGCAGAAGGCCTCCTGACAGATGTAGTCTCCACCAGAGGACCACAACCCAACAGTGGGGACCTTGCAGGCAGATCTGGGAAAACAAGTGCCCAGAATGCACTTTGCTCCCTCCCTCACATTTCCTCTGATGCTCTCCACTGACCAAACTCAACCAGAAGCCACCAGAGAGCTTAATTATGTAGTTTAATGGTTCTCAAAGGTCAGCATGAGTCAGAATCACCTGGAGAGTTTGTTAAAACTCAGATTGCTGGCCCTCATTTCCAAAGTTTATGATTCAGTAGGTCTAGGTGAGGCCTGAAATCTTTACATTTTCCAATAATCTCCAGGTGATGCTAAAGTTGCTTGTTTGGGGAAACCACTGATTTAATCTAAACAAGTCAGCCTCTCTGAGTGGAAAACAGGGTAGCAGAGTAGAGAAGGGTGAACTGTGTAACTGGAAGACACTCAGCATAGGAACAATAGAAATTTGGGTGAAGACAAAGACTTGTTTATTATCAAAACAGCGCTTCTGATGGTTGTGCTTTTGTTTTTGTTTATTCCCCCCTCTACCTCCCTTAGCTAAAAGGTTTATTTTGATGCCTTGGTGTAAGCAGAGAGAAACATGAAGTACTTTCAACCAACCTCCCAAATAGACCCTTAAAATACCCCAAACTTTAGACAATGTCTAGTCTAGACACCCTCTCACCAACCAGAAGTGCTGCCTGGAAGAAGGATGTTGTCAGACATAGCAGGAAAGAACCTTGATTTTTTTCCCCCTAATACTACTATGTTCAAGAGCCTAGAATGCTCTCTGTAAAGAAAATTGATGGTTTCAGTGGTAAATCTATGATAGATGCTTATGAATGTCCTGACTAAAAGAAAACACTATTAAGTTTTTGATAGGTGGGCCCATCAGTGACTGAAATGTGTGTGTGAGGTCAGACTGGATGGCCTATCAGTGATCATGCAGGGTTTGCTATTACTGATCCTGCTGTGTTTTCAGTAAAGGCCAACAATGGTACTGAATCTCTTCTAGCAAAGCAGAAATAAAATGTACAACTAAAACTGAAATTTTACCCTGCTCTGTGTAAACAAAGTTCATCACATCAGATTAATCAACGATCTGCTTGGGAAAACTTTAAAATAAGGGTTTACTCTGTATTTGATAGTAGAAAGGTTGTATGTATTTCCTGGCAGAAATCTCAGAACACCTAACTTACATGAAAAAACAATGAAAGGCACTCCAGAGATGTGCCAAGGTATATATATCTTATTTATTCCATCTGGTACCTAACATTAGCTTTTTGTGTACTTGATATATGCAGTATTTTTGTTTATTTGCTTTGTGAGATTTTGGTAATTTAAAATTTCAAAAATGTACACATTTCTTTTTTCTGTTTTACATGGGAGATAACGTGTCAGAAACAGATCAGGTTTAAACCAGTTACTTACATCAGAATCTAGATGCTACATTACTGGGGAAAAGATATGGCACATTTTAACCAGCATATTTACCTTTTATTTGCTTTTATTTATAGGCAAATTTCTAAGGCTATGATCACCTTAGCATTTTAATTCCAAATACCAACTCAAGAATCAAACTCAAAGAATTATTCCCCCCAGAAAGTCACCACATTCTAGTAGCCCTTTTAGTGTTAATAGTTTCATCAATAAAATTGGATTTAACGCTGTGTTCTTCAAAAGTGGGATTATGAATGGGCAGAAGGGAGTGACTCACACCTGTAATCCTAGCACTCTGGGAGGGCAAGGTGAGAGGAAAGGATCCTTTGAGGCCAGGAGTTCGAAACCAGCCTAAGCAAGAGCAAGATCCCATCTGTATGAAAAATCAGCCAGGCATGGTGGCAGGAGCCTATTGTTCCAGCTACTTGGGAGACTGAGGCAGGAGGATTACTTGAGCCCTGAAGTTCAAGGTTGCTTTGAGCTAGGCTGATGCCCTGGCACAGGACACTATCTCAAAACAAACAAACAAACAAGCAAACAAACGGCAAGGCATAGTAGCTCACAACTGTAATCCTAACACTGTGGGAGGCCAGGGCAGGTGACCCCATCTCTAAAAATAGCTGGGCATGGTGACACATGCCTATAGTCCCAGCTACTCAGGAGGCTGAAGCAAGAGGATGGCTTGGACCCAAGAATTTGAGGTCTCCATGAGCTATGATGACACCTCAGCATTCTACCCAGGGTGACAGAGTGAGACTCTGTCAATAAAAAAAAGAAAGAGAAAAAAAGTTGGAGTATGATCAAAATAATGCATAAAATGGAAAAAAGAATACATGTACCAACATTCATTATGTGGAATATATGGCCAAATCATAGAAATTAAATCAGTCCAAAGGTGCAAAATCATCACCCATTCCTCCAAAAACACCTTCTTTGCTGAGATTGCATAGAAATAGCAATATCCTGGATTTTGTTTGGAGAACCACGACCCCTAGACATAGTGGAGTCTCCTTAGCAGGGTGGAAGCTCAGAGAGAACCAGGCTAAATGGGTGTTGTGAGACTGATAACCAATACAAATCGTAGTGCTGTGGATTTGGGGGCTAACTCTGGACTTTCATCTTTTTCCAAGGTTGGTCAAGTGGATGAGGCATAAAATGAGAGTAAAACTGCTAGGTAAAAAATATCATTGGGTGGCACCTGTGGCTCAACAAAGTAGGGTGCCAGCCAGAGTAGGGAACCTGCCGGAAGTGGCAGGTTCAAACCCAGTTCCAGCCAAAAACTGCAAAAACATAAATAAATAATAATAATAATCACAAGTTGGTTAAATAATATCATTTTAAAAAATCAAACCAAATCAATACTACTTGCTATAAAAATTTCAAATAGTAGAGAAGAATATAAAATAAAAAGTACCATTACTCCTCTTCACACTTCTCAAAATATTTTTTCCTTTGTAGTCTTTGTAGCTATTTTCTATGCAAATTCAAAAATGTAAATATAAATATCTTTGTTTCTACACAATCATACTCTATATATTGATCTCCAAATTCTTTTCATTGAATGTCTTTACAGATTTTGCTATGATGGTATAGTATAGGTGTCCTCAAACTACGGCCCACGGGCCACATGAGGCAGTGAGATTGTATTTGTTCCCGCTTTTTTTACTTCAAAATAAGATATGTGCAGTGTCCATAGGAATTTGTTTATAGTTTTTTTTGTAAACTATAGTCCGGCCCTCCAACGGTCTAAGGGACAGTGAACTGGCCCCCTGTTTAAAAAGTTTGAGGACCTCTAAAGGTCCTCAAATAATCATTTGCTCAATGTCATTTCATTATGTTAGTGAGAAAAAAAAAAATCTATTCCCAGTCAGGATCATGTTCTTCTCATGTGTGCATGGGTTTTCTCCCACATCCCAAAGACACAGGTAAATCAAATGTCTAAACAACTGCAATATGAGTGAGCGTAAGCGTGAATGTGAGTGCACCTCGTGATGAAATGGTGACATCCCATGCAGGCTAGGTTCCCTGGTTGTACCCTGAGCTGCTGGGTTAGTTCTTGTGACCTGAACTAAAATTACTGGGTAAATAATTATCTTACTTTTTTTCTAATTAATCTAAAATGTGTATATCCTCACATTTATTTTAATATTTGATATTAGAAGTATTTTGATGTTTATGTAGAAAATTAGTGATGTTTTTGTGACCAGAAATGTTATAGGAACCTAACTCTTGTGTCCAGGAGCAGTAGCTCACACCTGTAATCCTAGCACTTTGGAGACGGAGGAGAGAGGATTGCTTAAGGCCAGGAGTTTGTGGCTGCAGTAGGCTGTGATCACACCACTGCACTCCAGTGTTGGGTGATAGAGCCAAGTCTTTGTCTCTTGGAGAAAAAAAAAAGAAATTTAACTCAACACTTGTTTATATCAATTATCCATTAGCCGATGGTAAAATTAGTTTTGTTATGCATCATTTCCCTTAAAGTTGCAGTTTCCTAGACTGGGCATGGTGGTTCGTATGTATAATCCCAGCACTTTGGGAGCCCAAGGCAGGAGGATTGCTTGAGGCCAGGAATTTAAGACCAACCTGGGCAACAAAGCAAGACTCATCTCTACAAAAAATAAGAAAAAAAGCCAGGGGTGGTGGTAGATACCTGAAGTTTACAGTCCCACTCAGTGTATAAGCATTCCTTTTTGTCTACATTTACAGCAGCATCTGTTGTTTTTGACTTTTTAATAATGGCCATCTGACAGGGTAAAGTAGTATTTCATTGTGATTTTAATTTGCATTTCCCTGATGATTACTGATGTTCAACTTTTTTTTTAATGTTTGTTGGCCATTTGTCTATCTTCTTTGGAAAAAATTCTGTTCATATCTTTTGACCATTTTTGATGTTTTTTTCTTGTTCATTTGTTAGTTCTTTGTAGATTATAGATATTAGTCCTTTATCAATAGATGTATCATTTGTGACTATTTTCTTCCATTCCTTAGGTTATCTCTTTGCTATTTCCTTTGCCACGCAGAAGCTTTATACTTTAATTAAGTCTCATTTATTAATTTTTTTTTTTTTTTTATGGTGTATAGCAAAGTTTTTTATTTTAAGTTCAGGTTTTATACTTTTTCAGTCAGGTACACACTTAATCCTTTTAACGATTAGCTTCCTCATTTTCTTACTTTATTTTTACATATCAATACAATCACTTTTTTTTTTTTTTTATTATAGATAAAAATATGCACCATAGATGTGGCCCAACCCATCACCCTCCCTCCACCCAAACCTCCCCCCTCCCTTCCCCTTCCTTGGTCCTTTCCTCATAGTCTTGTGGTATAGTTGGGTTATA
>CAUYPK010079296.1:0-16579 GCA_963574355.1 Loris lydekkerianus | reverse complement strand
CCCCCCCCCCCCGCCCCCCCCCCCCCCGCCCCCCCACCCCGCCCCAGCCCCCACTCCCCACACCGGCGGGGGGGCGCGGTGGGGGAATTACATTTGGCCTGGACTTGGCAAACTTCAGTGTTGATTACCAACCAAATGAGGGTATTTAACAGATCAATGCAGTTCTTCCAGCTCAGGGAAAAATATTGGGGATATTCAAAGACTGCAGTTTGGGAGAGAAAAAGTCTTTTGCTCAGGCCTGGAAAGCAGGAGTCATTGTCCAGTCTTGAGTGGGAGAAACCCCTTATAGATATCTGCACATTTAAATTTATCTTTTTTGACTTAAACACTTTAATTTCCACTTACCGTCAGTTACTGGAACATAGAGTAAAAGGCATCTGTATGTATTAATAGAATGAGGGAATCAGTGTAGAAACATGAGGTTTTTTTGGTGTTGTTGGTTGATTTTTGTTTGTTTGTTTGTTTTGAAAGCTTTCTTTCAAAGAAGCTACAGTACAGAAAATTGGAGAACCTTAAACGGAGGGTGGTTGAAAGAATAAAGGTAAAGATGGCAGTGGAATAAAGTCATAGGAGGAGCTTCTGGAGTTTTTATGGTACAACCTTGTCATTTACTCTAGTAAAGTCAGAGCATCTATACTACTGAATGATAAAAAAGCAAATAGTCACAGGAAAAGTAAGCACTATACATTTTTAAAAAGAGGTTCTCATGTGTGGTATATGATGTTTTCAGTAACCTAAATGCTTTTAAATGTGAGTGCCATTTTATCATTTGGAAAATATACATAATTATGAAATACATTTTAATAAAACATTGATTTTCAATATTTACAATAATATAAAGATCAAATGAGCTTTTTAAAAAAGTAGCGATAAAACTTACAGTACAAAAAAAAACTTACAGTACAGAAGTCTAAAGTGTACAGTTCTTTGAATTTTTGTATTTGTATATGCTCTTTCACTATCAGCCAGCTCAAATTATAAAACATTTCCAGCACCTCAGAATGGATTCTCATTTCTCTTCTTAGTCAGTCACCCACATCCAGGAAAACCACTCTTTGGCTACTATCTCCTGTTTTTCCTAGTGTTTAACTTCACATAAGTAGAGTCATACAGTATGTACTTTTTTTTGATCTGACATCTTCTATTTAACATTAAATCTCTAAGATACATCCAAGTCACAAGTTTAGTAGTTCATTTTTTGATTGTTGTATAGTAATTTCTTTATGTATGCATTTATATAAATATATAATCACCTTGATCCCCAAACCAGGAAAAGACCCAACAGGTAAAGAAAATTATAGACCAATATCACTAATAAATATTGGTGCAAAAATATTTAACAAGATCCTAGCAAACAGAATCCAGCAACACATGAAACAAATTATACACCATGACGATGTGGGTTTTATCCCAGGAGCTCAAGATTGTTTCAACATACATAAATCTATAAATATAATTAAGCACATAAACAAACTTAAAAACCAAGACCATATGATTCTTGCAAGTGATGTAAAAAATAGCTTTTGATAATATCCAGCACCCCTTAATGATCGGAACACTTAAGAAAATGGGTATAGAAGGGACATTTCTTAAACTGATAGAGGCCATCTACGGCAAACCCACAGCCAATAATGTATTGAATGGAGTTAAACTGAAATCATTTCTGCTCAGATCATGAACCAGGCAAGGTTGCCCATTGTCTCCACTGCTCTTTAACATTGTAATGGAAGTTTTAGCCATTGCAATTAGGGAAGAAAAGGCAATCAAGGGTATCCATATAGGGTCAGAAGACATAAAATTTCACTCTTTGCAGAAGATATGATTGTACATCTGGAAAACACCAGGAATTCTACTACAAAACTCTTAGAAGTGATTAAGGAATACAGCAGCGTCTCAGATTACAAAATCAACACTCATAAATCTGTAGCCTTTATATATACCAACAATAGCCAACCTGAAAAAACAGTCAAGGACTCTATTCCATTCACAGTAGTGCCAAAGAAGATGAAATATTTTGGAGTTTAGCTGGCAAAGGACGTGAAAGATCTCTATAAAGAGAACTATGAAACTCTAAGAAAAGAAATAGCTAAAAATGTTAACAAATGGAAAAACATACCTTGCTCATGGCTGGGAAGAATCAACATTGTCAAAATGTCTATACTACCCAAAGCAATGTACAATTTTAATGCAATCCCTATTAAAGCTCCATTGTCATACTTTAAAGATCTCAAAAAATGATACATTGTTTTAAATGGAATCAGAAAAAAACTCAAGTAGCCATTACATTACTGAGAAATAAAAACAAAGCAGGACAAATTATGCTATCAGTCCTCAGAATATACTATAAATCGATAGTGATCAAGACAGCATAGTACTGGCACAAAAAAACCAGAGGTACATGTATGGAACAGAATAGAGAACCAAGAAATGAACCCAGCTATATACCGTTATTTGATCTTTGACAAGCCAATTAAAAACTTTCAGTGAGGAAAAGATTCCCTATTTAACAAATGGTGCTGTGTGTACTGGGTGGTGACTTGTAGAAGATTGAAACTGGACCCACACCTTTCACCTTTAACTAAGATAGACTCTCACTGCATTAAAGATTTACACTTATGACATCAGACTATAAACATACTAGAAGAAAGTGCATGGAAAACTCTTAAAGGAATCTGCCTGGGCAAATATTTTATAAGGAGAACCCTCTGGGCAATTGAAGCAGCATCAAAAATACACTACTGGGACCTGATCAAACTAAAAAGATTCTGCACAGCCAAGAACATAGTAAGTAAAACAAGCAGACAGCCCTCAAAATGGGAGAAGATATTTGCAGGTTATCTCTCTGGCAAAGGTTTAATAACCAGAATCCACAGAGAACTCAAATGCATTAGCAAGAAAAGAACAAGTGATCCCATCACAGGCTAGGAGAGGGACTTGAAGAGAAACTTCACTGATGAAGACAGGTGCACGGCCTACAGACACATGAAAAAATGCTCTTTATCTTTAATCATCAGAGAAATGCAAATCAAAACTACTTTGAGATATCATTTAACTCCAGTAAGATTAGCCCACATCACAAAATCCCAAAACCAGAGGTGCTGGTGTGGATGTGGAGAAAAGGGAACACTTCTACATTGCTGGTGGGAATGCAAACTAACATGGTCCTTTTGGAAAGATGTTTGGAGAATACTTAGAGATCTAAAAATAGACCTGCCATTTGATCCTATAATCCCTCTACTAGGTATATATCCAGAAAAGCAAAAATCACATTATAACAAAGATATTTGTACTAGAATGTTTATTGCAGCCCAATTCATAATTGCTAAGTCATGGAAGAAGCCCAAGTTCCCATCAACCCACAAATGAATGAATAAATTGTGGTATATGTACACCATGGAATATTATGCAGCCTTAAAAAAAGATGGAGACTTTACCTCTTCCATGTTTACATGGATGGAGCTGGAACATATTCTTCTTAGCAAAGTATCTCAAAAATGGAAGAAAAAGTATCCAATGTACTAAGCCCTACTATGAAACTAATTTATAGCTTTCATATTAAAGCTATAACTCTATTGCAGCACAAGAATATGGGGAAAGGGAGGAGAGTGGGGAGAAAGGGTGGAGGGAGGGGAATTGGTGGGACCACACCTACCATGCATCTTAGAAGAGTACAGATGAATCTTACTAAATGTAGAATATAAATATCTTAACACAATAACTAAGAAAATGCCATGAAGGCTATGTTAACCAGTTTGATGAAAATATTTTAAATTGTATATAAAACCAGCAAATTGTACCCCATGATTGCATTAATGTACACAGCTATGATTTAATAAAAACAAACAAACAAACAACAACAACAAAACCAGATGTTTGCTCCTTTTCCTAAGAGAATATGCTTTAAATATAACCAGTGAATTGAATTCATAAGTTAGCATTAAGGTGCTTCCTTTGTGGCACACATTTGTGACATAGGTACCTGGTAGTAACATATTGCCGAGCCTATAACAAAGTTTATTTACCTGAATGTTCTTGCATGCTGTAGCTTTACATATTCAGTGCTGTGTCACGTGTGGCCAACTTCAGGTTAC
The DNA here is from genome assembly GCA_963574355.1 of Loris lydekkerianus. Classification (NCBI taxonomy): domain Eukaryota; kingdom Metazoa; phylum Chordata; class Mammalia; order Primates; family Lorisidae; genus Loris; species Loris lydekkerianus. Next base: position 12,488 of record CAUYPK010079296.1, on the reverse strand, counting down.
ACTGCAGCTAAAATTTTGGAAAGCCTGAGATCGTGATAAACATGGGGAAAAGGTTGATCATAATACAGAATGGGAAGAAGAGATATCCTTATTTGTAGGGGGAGAAGTTCAAATTTCCTTGAACTTTTTTCCATCAATGTGTAAAATTCCTATCAAAAGCTCAAGTCCTGGCACATGCAGCTGTCATAATATTAATACCTCTTTCTCCTGGCTACATCACTCTGAGAATGCATCTGCCACTCACTTGCTGGTGCTGACTGGTTTCCAGGGAAGTAGGATGTGTACAAATTGGGATTTGTTACACAGCTTAGAGCTTATCAGGATTTCTGTTTTGTCATTGTTTTCCATGAAGTTCTTAAGGGTTGCTCTGTTTGTCTTTTAATGGTGGCTACTACTTGTTACAGTTTGTCTAAATCACAAAACCCACTTAATTGTAGTATTTGGGCTCCACAGATATCTAGAGAGAGCACAAGACATAGCAAAGAGGCTCTTTTCCCTAATGCAGCTCATGGTCAGAACAAAGGAGACATATAAATGCATTGGAGGGACTATAGAAGAAATAGAGGTAGAGATTTCTCTTATAAAATTGAATCATTTGAAATGAATTTATTTACCGAAATTAAATTGAAGTGACAAAAGATTCCTTTTTTTTTTTTTTTTTTGCATTTTTTGGCCAGGGCTGGGTTTGAACCCACCACCTTCAGCATATGGGGCCAGTGCCCTACCCCTTTGAGCCACAGGTGCCGCCCCACAAAAAGTTCTTAATGAGATATTTCTCCTCTGTAGGTTTTCTTTATACTATAGAATTATGCAGTGATAAATCTTATTTAATCTGGTAAAGCCACTTTCCTTTAGAAGTGGGGTCTCACCTGTTGCTGATCTGACAGATGTGTGTAAAAACACTTCATAGAATGGTGGCTTGTTAAATGACGTGAGTTCAAGTAACACTCACTTGTATCATTTGCTTTATGGCAAGGTGTGAATTTCACTTTAAATTTATACAGCTTTCAAAGATCTTAATTTTACCACTTTGGGAAGCCACGATAGGAGTATCACTGGAGGCCAGGAGTTCAACACCAGCCTCAGCAACATAGCGAGAACTCTGTCTCTATAAGAAAAAAAAAGTTAAAAACTTAGCTGGATGTGGTCCTAGCTCCTTTGGAGGCTAGACCAGGAAGATTGCTTAAGCCCAAGAGTTGTAGTTTGCAACCTAGAGTGAGCTGTGACTGTGCCACTATATTCCCACCTGGGCGACAGCACAGTAAGACACTATTTCAAAAAATAAATAAAAATAAAACTCTTAATTCAAGGGAATAAAAAGGAAATTTCCTTTCAACTTTCTTTTTACACAAGATTTCAGTCATTTGTCTTTTGATTTGTTTGGCAATTGACAATATCTTATGTGAATTTTTGACATTTGAATTTTTGACATATTGGGAAATTTAGACATACACATTTGCTCTGGTTTCTGTGGCTACATACCTACATGTTATAGCAGTTAGATTGCTATAAGATTTGTGCTAAGCTGAATATTCTATTGAATAACTCATAACTGAATATCTTCTGTTCAACTTATATCACTTATGTATATGAATACATGTATATGCAATGGGTTTATATTTAAATTTTTTAAATTATGAACATTTTAAAACAAATGGAAACAAAAAGAAAAAAACAACACTCATCCACTTACTTTTTCTCGGACTTAACTGTTATTAACAGCTTGGCATATTACATTCAGTTTTTAGGGGGCAGGTATCATTCTGTTATTTTTACAAAATTGATGTGCATATATTCATTATAAAAAATTGAAGCCAGGTAGAAGAGCACAGAGATGAAAGTAAAAACAAAATAAAAATGCTTCCTCTAAAAAAATCATTACTATCAGTTCAACAATATTCTGCATATCATCTTAAGTAAGAATGACAGGATACTTTTGTAAAGATATAATACCCTGAAGTTTTTTTCCAGTTCATATTTATTTGAATTTAATGGAAGAAAAAGAAAGAAAATTGATGGATTTGTGGAACTTGAAATAAATATTTCTTCATCACAAAAAAATTTCCCTTTAATTTTGTTAGTTTTGGCTTCATGTATTGTAGGGCTTTATTACTAGGTCCATTTTTGTTTTTAATTGTTATATTTTCTTGATGGATTGATTTTTTTATTATTTTCAGATATGCATTATTTCTAGTAATAGTTTTTGTCCTAAAATCTATTTTGTCTATTTATATACTAGTATATAAATATGTTAGTGTAGCTAATTAATTTAGCTAATTTACTCTAGCTCTGTTCTGGTTATTGTTTACAAGGCACAGCATTTTAAATCCCTTTACTGTCAACCTTTTATTGCCTTTAAGTGTAAAATTTGTCTCTTGAAGATGGCATTTAGTTTGATTTGTGTTGTATTTTTAATTCCTCTGCCAGTCTGCCTTTTGATTAGTATGCTTAACCATTAGCAGTTTATTTGAGAATAAAATATTGGTATTTTGCTCTTTGTTTTCTGTGGATCATAAGTGGGTTTTATTCTTCTTTCTCCCCATTACTTACATTTTTAAAACATTAAGTAGGCTGGGCATGGTGGCTCACACTTGTAATCCTAACACTCTGGGAGGCTGAGGCAGGTGGATTGCCCTGAGCTGAGAGGTTCAAGATCAATCTGAGCCAGAGCCAGAGTGAGACCCCATCTCTATTAAAAAAAAAAAAAAAAAAAAAGCCAGATGTTGTGTTGGGTGCCTGTAGTCCCAGCTACTTGGGAGGCTAAGGCAAGAGAATTGCTTAAGTCTAAGAGTTGGAGGTTGCCATGAGCCATGATGCCATAGCTCTCTACTGAGAATCACAAAGTGAGACTCTGTCTCAATAAAATTAATTAATTAATTAATTAAAACATTAAGTAGATTTTTTTAGTATGCAAGTTTAATTTCTCTATTGTTTATGTGTATATATGTATATACACACACATATGTGAAGGGTATATGAAGTTACAGTTTCTTAGTGGTGCCCTAGGAATTACAATTAACATATGAATTTATAACAATCTAATAAGATTAATATCAACTTACTTTCAATAGCATATAAAATTTTGTTGCTGTGTTGCTCCATTATTCTCTTCCTTGATATTATTATTACAAATTAAATCTTTCTACATTGTATACCTCTATATGCAAATTTATAATACTGTGTTATGAACTGACATACAAATCAGAGGGAAAAAAGTAATTTTACATAAAAGTACATTAAAAACTGTCTTTTACATTTACTTTATTGGGAATTTTACCATTGTTACTTCTTCATGTGAATCTGGTTACTGTCTGGGGTCTGATTCTCTTTAGTAGTTTTTGTATGGCACGTATGCTAGTGAAGAATTTTTGTCTTTAAATGGGAGTGTCTCAATTTCTCCTTCATTCTTTGTTTTGTTTTAACCATTATCATTTTCTTTTTTTTTTTTTTAATTACAGGTTAATTTGAGGGTACAAAGAAATAGGTTACAATTTTTTTTGCATTTTTTAGTTAGAGCCCCTCTGATAATTGTATCCCATCCCCAAGAGGTGTACCACACACCCTAATCTTGTGCCCATTAAGTGGGAGCACATGCATCTCCCTCACTCCTCCCCTTGAATTGATTTGAGTTTCCTCTCCCCCTACCTTGAATTGATTTGAGTTTTTTCTCTTATGTGGGCACGTATTAGATGATCTACTGGCTTAATATTGGTACTAAAGACATTGGATACTTCACTGTTCTTGTGGTACTTTACAAAGAAGAATGTGTTGCAATTCTATCATGTTAAGATAAAAGATGTAAAGTCTCTATCTTTTTTTCTTTTCTTTCTTTTTTCTTAGAGAGAATCTCACTTTGTCATCCTTGGTAGAATGCCATGGCATCAGTTCACATATGCCTTAAACTCCTGGGCTCAAGCAAACATCTTGCTTCAGCCTCTCTAGTAGCTGGGACTACAGGTATCCACCACAACACCAGGCTATTTTTAGAGGCAGGGTCTTGATCTTATTCAGGCTTGTCTTGAACTCTTGAGCTCAAACAATCCATTTGTCTTGGCTTCCCAGAGTGCTAGGATTACAGGTGTGAGCCACTGTGCCCAGCCTAAGTCTCCATCTTTTTAAATGACTGAATAGTATTCCATGCTAAATATACCACAGTGTGTTAATCCATTCTTGGCTGGTGGGCATTTAGATTGTTTCCACATCTTGGTGATTGTGAAATGAGATACAGTAAACAATCTAGTGCAAATGTCCTTATGACAAAATGATTTTCTTTCTTCTGGGTTGATGCCTAGTTATAGGATTGCAGGATCAAATAGGAGGTCTCAACTTAGTTCTTTCAGGATTCTCCATACTTCTTTCCAAAGAGGCTATATTAGTTTACAGTACCACCAACAGTGTAAAAGTGTTCTTTTCTCTCCGCATACACACCAGCATCTGCCGTTTTGAGACTTTGTGGGCTATTCTCACTGATGTTAGGTGATATCTCAGGGTAGTTTTAATTTGCATTTCTCTGATGCTTAAGGATAGTGAGCACTTTTTCAAATGTTTGATAGCCTTCATCTATCTTCCTCAGGGAGGGTTCTGTTCATGTCTCTTGCCCAGTGGTAAATGGATGTTTGCTGGTTTCTTGTTGTTGTTGATTAAATTGAGTTCTCTGTGATTCTGGTTATCACCCTTTGTCAGATTCATATCATGCGAATATCTTTTCCCATTTTGAAGGTGGTCTATTTGTTGTTTAATTGTTATGTCTTTATCTGTGCAAAAGCTTTTCTCTTCTATCACTTCCATCATTTCTTTATGGTGAAATCCTCTGTAGTAGCTACATCATGATCCCTTGGGTTGGTTGCTCTGTTTTGGATTTTCTTGATGCCAGGATTTTTTTTTTTTTTTTTTGGTTCCTCCTCAAGAGTGTTTTCTTTTTGTCTGCTCCTTTCCCTACATTTTTTCTTTCACTTCCTTCTCTTTAAATTACCTTGTCTCTGTGCTTAGGTGTTGACATGTCCTTTTGATATAGCACCAAAAGGAAGATAAGAGTGAAGAGCAAGAAGGAAAAAACAAAAATAGAAATGAAAAAGAAAAGGGGTATCAGGGGTAAAAGGAAAAGTTGACCAAGGGAGAGAAGAAGAACAGAAAGAGAGAAATGAGAGCAATAGTGGTGCTCAGCAGGGTGCTTTGACCCATATCCACAATTCCTGGCCTCTGGGGGGATGGGATGTGTTGGTCTCCTGAGGTAAAGAGCTCCTTACCAGCTTGAAGAAACACAAGACCCCACTTCCACCAATTAAAACAAAAAGAAAAAGCTGTATGTATGTCACAGTGCAGACCTACCAATAGCGTCTTTCTGAAGACCAAAGCTAGAAGACAACCTAGATCCAGGGGATCAAGGTCTCCTTGAGCCAGGCCAATGCTTTGGCACCTTCAGCCCAGAGAGTGAAGCTCTATCCCATAAATGGAGTACAGATTGACAAAGAATGAAATAGATCAGAAAAAAGGTAAAAGAATAAAAATAAAAGTATATAAAGAAAATTGAAAGTAAAATTGTGTGAGATGTTTAAAAAAAAGGTGTATATCTCAGTTTTTATTTGGGAAATTTATATGGAAAGATAAATAGAAAAGTCTTCACAAAAAGAGAAAAAAAGGGAGAGACTTCTAAAGGAAAGAAGAAATAAAGGGGTAGAAAAATAAGGGGGTGCAAAAATGGAGCCCTATTGTTGAAGAAAGTAAAAATAGAAAAATAAAAATACAACAGAACAAAACAAACAAAAAATTTGGCAGAAAAAAATAAAAGGAGCAAAAAAATGTAGCAAAAATTTAGCCATTACTATTGAAGAAACATTGAAAAAAAAAAACTAGGAGGAAAAAACTGAAAAAAATAAAGCTAAATATATGTATGTATACATATACAGTAATGTGTTGACTGGGCAGCAGGTGATGTTCTGGGGTTAGGAGATGCTAATCATAGGTTAATAGGGCTGTAAAAGTTGGGGGCAGGACGTTACTATCTAGCTACTAAGGAGATCTGGTCCCATCGTCCTGGTTTATTTGCCCTCAATTCCTGCAGGGTTGGGAGCCTAAAGCTCTTGTCAGCCTACTTAAGAGACAAGCCTTGACCTTTCCAATAAGTGCCCCTTGGCCACAAAGTAGATTTCACAGAAAATCAGGTTTCACTCCATTCTCCCCAAAGGTGGCTGCCCCTCTCAGCAGGTGCCCCAGAACCAGTTGTCACTAGGATCCTGCGGGAGCTATTCCACAATGGCAACACCCTGCCATTGCCGAATGTCAAGATCTCTGCTGTGCCTCAGTGGCTCAATCTCAGCCTCTGAGTACTGTTTAAGATCACTCACCCACTCTCCCACAATAGCTCTGGCAAGTACACAGGTCCAAATAAAACTACCGTACTGCCTTTTTCTGTCTGAAAACCACTGCTGAATTGGCCAGCCTCTACCAGTACATAAGCATTTGCCTTCTGTGCGGATTCTCCCCTGCTCTGGACCTCTTCAGTGGCTCCTGGAGTCTCCTGTCACCTTCTAACTCCTCTGAAGTGATGCCTCCAGGCAGGTCACCGCAGGCAGACGTGGCTAGAATCCTTTCCTCAGTCTCACCACCTGTGGCTATAAAGGAAGTGTGTCTAGACCACTACCTCACTACACCTGTACATGTGCATATTAAACCAAGATTTCTGAGATTTGAGTTTAAGAGTGTGTAATGTTTCTCAGTTATATTATAGTTGGGATAGTAATAGTATATGGATTGCATTTTTCTTTCCACTTTTGCTTCTAAATGAAACAGTAGGCCTAAAGAATTGGGATGAAAATAGATATAATCTAGTAAAGGATGCAGCTATTACCCAACTAAATAAATGGATCAAGAATGCAGTTATGTAGTAAGTGGGTTAAAACCAAAAGAATATAGTTATATATTATGATACTGATGATACTGTTAATTAGTTTATATAGATCCAGTCTGGGAGTCAGCCCCTTCATCCTATCAGTAATCACGTCCTGATGGTTTTACACTGACTTCTTCAACCATCTCCACATCTGTCATTTTACCTGCCGTGTAGTCTAAAAATGCTGCAGGAGCTACCTAATTGCGGTCCTTGCATCTACTCTTGAAAACTTTTCTCTTTGTAATAACCACATTTAGCTTCTTAAAAGTTAATTCAGTTCAATGTACTCAGCCCTACTATGAAACTAATTTATAGCTTTCATATGAAAGCTATAACCCAATTATAACCTAGGAATATGGGGAAAGGAGAGGGAGGGGAGGGAGGGTGATTGCTGGGATCACATCTACGGTGCATCTTACAAGGGTACATGTGAAACTTACTAAATGTAGAATATAAATGTCTTAAAACAATAACTGAGAAAATGCCAGGAAGGCTATGTTAACCAGTTTGATGAAAATATGTCAAATGGTCTATAAAACCAGCTTATGGTGCCCCATGATTATAATATACACAGCTATGATTTAATAATAAATACATTTTTAAAAAGTTAATTCAGTTTACCCCTCCAATTAACTCCGGTGGTTCAACTAATGTTTTAATAAGAATTATTAATAAGATCCTTAAGAAAAAGAAGTCCTATCTCTGCTCACCTGCTTTTTCCTTCCTAGTTGAAGTTTTCATCTAGGCTGTTTCCTGTCATTAAACCTCCCTTGACCACCTGCTGGCTTAGTGCCTGTTCATCTTTCAGATATCACTTCAAATATCCTTTCTTCACAGATGTTTTTGCCAAACCCATAGAATAGGTCCTCAATTTATATTTTATAGTATCTTTCATAAAATTTAACACAGTAATTGTATTTTTACATACCTTATTATCTGTTTAATACCTCTCTCATTAGATCATAAGCTCTAGGAAGCTAGAGACTGTCCTCTTTTGCTTATTATTATATTTTTCGTTACCTAATATACTACCCTTCTAATGATGGCTCCTTGGGAAATATTAATTGAACTAATGAATGTTTTAATAAACTAACAAATATAGTAGAAGCAAGGAAGTAGTAGACTTGAAATCTGATGACTTTACTTCTTGGTAATATTGTTATCTAAACGCTTAGTAAGTGAGACTAAAATGAATGTTGTGGATTCAGGATTTTAAAAGTAGGTATTGCTAATACTAACTATATTAAAATGTTGGTAATTTTAGAGAGTTTTAGTTAGAATGTTTAAGAAATACTCATTTGAACACAACAATCAAGTTATTTGAAGTATGGGATTTTTTTGTCCTAGGATTTGACCCTTAAAAGAGATGGTTATGTATGATGTTTATTAGCAAATATATGCAATTTATGTTTTGTATTTCTGTTTCATTTAGACTCAGTTTGATCATTATCTATCAGCTCCAAACAACCTGTTAATGCAACAGCTGAACTTTCTTCTAAGTGCCACAGTGAAGTAAGTATTTTTGGTCTCAAGTGTTGGTATAGGTTTGTGTATTTTTAAATATCAAGTACAATTTTTGAAAAAAATATATTTTCCAGAATAGGAAATTTACCATTGAAGATCTGTAATTCTGAATGTTTTTTCTGCCTCAGCACTGCAAGGAATCTGAACTGACCTTGTCTGTTCTTAATTCCTTACCTGTTATCATTCAAAAAATCTCTAAGTAAATAATTTTTAATATTACTTTGATTATAATTGGTGCTATATAGTCATAAGCCAATTTCCCTTAAAATAACAAGCATGTGAAAATGATTTTGAGTATACTACTGAAGATTCAGAATACATTCATTGTGCAATGCACATGAACTACTTTACAGATGATTTTGCACCTAAGTAGATTTCTGTAGATAAATTACAAAATTGCTGAATATCATTTACAAGGAATGTGCTTAAGACAAAAAACACATTAAAATATCAGAATATTAGAATAAACAGAGATCATATGTGTTTAATTGGATCTCTTTGATTTTAAGGAAAACATTGACAGAATTGTCCATAAATAGGAAATTAGGCAACATTATTTATACATTTCTTTTTTCTTTTCATTCAGTCAATACTGTAGCCAGTTGCTTTCTATGTAAAAGGCACTGGAGTGAAGGTTTAAAATACATTTGCACTGTCTTCATGGAACTTATAATCTGATTGGCTAGTTCAGTGTGTGAAGAAATACTTATGTTAAAAAATACAGGCCAGCTGCAGTGACTCATGCCTGTAATCCTAATACTTCGGGAGGCTGAGGTGGGTAGATTGCTTGAGCTCAGGAGTTTGAGACCAGCCTAAGCAAGAGCAAGACCCCTGTCTCTACTAAAAATAGAGAAAAACAACAACAAAAAACAAAAACTAACCAGGTCTGTGGCAGGCCCTATAGGCACAGCTGCTTGGGAGGCTGAGGCAAGAGGATCGCTTGAGCCCAAGAGTTTGAGAATGCTGTGAGCTGTGACATCACTGCCATGGCACTCTACCACTCTACCGTGACATTGACTATGTATCAGAAAAAAAAAAAAAAATACAGTGAGGAAAGAACTGTTGAACTTGAAGAAAATACTTAACATACCTGTAAGGATGGAGTATTACAGAGACGATACAGTTATTTTCTGTTGTTCTGGGATGTAGAACTATAGCAAAAAATAGAACAAGAAGCTGCTTTTATAATAGCTCACCATGCAGAAGAAATTGATATGAGTTAGAATTGTCTGGAAATGTGGTAACCTTCCTCCCCCGACTCCCACATGCACAGAGTCAGGAATTTCCTATCTTATGTGAGCAGTTAATAAAAATGAATTTAATGTATTTTGCAACTTTTATATTTACTGTCCTTTAATAAAGATAGCATGCTGTCTACAGAAGTAGATTTCTAAATATCTGAGAAATCATAAAATAAACTACTATACCATGGCTGAAACTGTGTGTGCTTCTTAAATTATTAAGTTTTCAACCAAATACCTGTACTTTTTTTGACGGAATATCACAATATTTGGGATATTATTCTGTATAAAACATACTATTTTTTTCAAAATAAAATGAAGAGAAGTGTCAATGTATTTTAAAGGATAGCATGTAGCCCAGATGCTGCAAATGAAAAAAAATGGACAGATTTGATTTCATAACCTTTTGAAGTTTTTACGGAAACAGACTATAAAAACTAAGTTAAAATATAAACAATAATATGGAAAAATAGTTACAGAACGTATAACAGATTATCTTTAATATGTAGTGAGATCCTAGAAATCAATACAAAACAGTAGTAAAAACAGGCACTGTGTGTTTTGACAATTCACAGAAGAAATACAGATGACAAAAAAAAAAAAAAAAAAAAAAAGAAAGAAAGAAAACAATTTAAAAATTCAACCTGGAACAAGAAGAATTTTTACCTATCTGTTGACAGTAAAAATTTTGATCAAGTCTGGGAAATGGACATTTTCATGAATTTTAAATGAGAATATAAATCAAAACAACCCTTTTAAGAGCGATTTGGCAATATTCAGTAACATTTTGAAAGCAGATATTCTTAGGCTCTCATAGATTATTTTTACCCCACTTCTTAGTCATAGTAAAAGTTTAGGAAAACTGGTGAACTATCCATCATTGCATTCTTTGTCTCTGAAGAATTCTCAGATTTTCCAAAACTTAAACCATATTTGAAAGTGTTTGCTTTCTATTATCAAAGGAAATATTTTAGATTTTCATGTACTTTTATTGACCTATTGTCTAACAGTAACAATGTAATTTTTTATATTAACAGAGATAAATGAACATGTTTTGGTACATTATTTTAAAATCTAATATTATTAATTTTTTGTTATTTTATTGTATGTGCCTAAATTTAATCCAGAATTTAATACTATAAGTTCTTACTCATGATGACATTTAAAAATTATATTATAGTCTGTGAAACTAGTGTATGATGCCCCATGATCATACCAATGTACATAGCTATGATTTAATAAAAAAAAAATATTAAGAACCAATAAAAAAAAATTGTATTATATTATAAACAATATGCATATCTCCCAGTGATAAAATGGGGTTGTTGCTGGGGTTTTTTTCATGTCTATTAATTTGAGTTCTCTTTAGATCCTCGTTGTCAAGTTTTTGTCTATGTTCTTAGTTCTACAGAAGCTTTTCAGTTTAATTAAGTCCCATTTGATTATTTTTGTTGTTGCTGCAATGGCATAGCAGTCTTCTTCATAAAGTCTTTCTCCAGGCTGATATCTTCCAGTGTCTTTCCTATGCTTTCTTTGAGGATTTTTATTGTTTCTTGTCTTAAATTCAAGTCCTTTATCCATCTTGAATCAATTTTTGTGAGTGGAGAAAGGTGTGGGTCCAGTTTCAGTCTTTTACATGTGGATATCCAATTCTCCCAGCACCATTTATTGAATAAGGAGTCTTTCCTCCAAGGTATGTTCTTGTTTGGGTTTATCAAAGATTAGGTGATTGTAAGATGTTAGTTTCATTTCCTTGTTTTCTATTCAATTCCAAATGTCTATGTCTCTATTTTTGTGCAAGTACCATGCTGTTTTGACCACTATGGCTTTGTAGTGCAGCCTAAAATCTGATATGGTGATACCCTGGGCTTTGTTTTTATTCCTAAGAACTGCCTTAGCTATCTGGGTGTTTTTCTAGTTCCATACAAAATGCAGAATCATTTTTCCAAGTCTTGAAAGTACGATGTTGGTATTTTAATAGGGATGGCATTGAATCAGTAGATTGCTTTGGGAAGTATAGACATTTTAACAACATTAATTCTTCCCAGCCATGAGCATGGTATGCTCTTCCATTTGTTAAAATCCTATGCTATTTCCTTTCTTAGGATTTCATAGTTTTCTTTTTTTTCTTTTCTTTTCTTTTCTTTTCTTTTCTTTTCTTTTCTTTTCTTTTCTTTTCTTTTCTTTTCTTTCTTTTCATCATAGCTGTGTACATTAGTGCAATCATGGGGTGCCATGCACTGGTTTTATATACAATTTAAAATATTTTTTTTTTTTACATTTTTTTTTTAATTGTTAAATCATAGCTGTGTACATTAGTGCAATCGCCTGTACCCATTCTAAGATGCACCCTAGATGTGGCCCCACCCATTACCCTCCCTTCACCATAACCTCCCCCCTTCCTTCCCCTTCCTTGGCCCTTTCCCCATAGTCTTGTGCTATAGTTGGGTTATAGCCTTCATGTGAGAGCTATAATTTAGCTTCATAGTAGGGCTGAGTACACTGGATACTTTTTCTTCCATTCCTGAGATACTTTGCTAAGAAAAATATGTTCCAGCTCCATCCCTGTAAACATGAAAGAGGTAAGGTCTCCATCTTTCTTTAAGGCTACATAATATTCCATGGTATACATGTACCACAATTTGCTAGTCCATTCGTGGGTCGATGGGCACTTGGGCTTCTTCCATGACTTAGCAATTATGAACAGGGCTGCAATAAACATTCTGGTACAGATGTCTTTGTTATATTGTGACTTTTGGTCTTCTGGGTATAAACCTAGTAAAGGAATTATAGGATCGAATGGCAGGTCTATTTTTAGGTCTCTAAGTATTCTC
>CAUYPK010079295.1:0-17250 GCA_963574355.1 Loris lydekkerianus | reverse complement strand
GAGACTTTACCTCTTTCATGTTTACATGGATGGAGCTGGAACATATTCTTCTTAGTAAAGTATCTCAAGAATGGAAGAAAAAGTACCCAATGTACTCAGCCCTACTATGAAACTAATTTACGGCTTTCACATGAAAGCTATAACCCAGTTACAACCTAAGAATAGGGGGAAGGGGGTAAGGTAGGGGAGGGAGGGTGGAGGAGGGTGGAGGGAGGGGTATTGGTGGGATTACACCTGCAGTGCATCTTACAAGGGTATATGCAAAACTTAGTAAATGTAGAATGTAAATGTCTTGGCACAGTAACTAAGAAAATGCCAGGAAGGCTATGTTAACCATTGTGATGAAAATGTGTCAAACGGTCTATGAAGCTAGTGTATGATACCCCCATGATCATATCAATGTACGCAGCTATGATTTAATAAAAAAAAAAAAAGAAAGAAACCGAAAAAGACGAAGTTAATAACTTAATGGGACATCTCAAGCAACTAGAGAAGAAAGAACATTCCAGTCCCAAACCCAGCAGAAGAAAAGAAATAACCAAAAATAAGAGCAGAATTAAATGAAATTGAAAACAAAAGAATTATACAACACATCAATAAATACAAAAGTTGGTTTTTTGAAAAGATCAATAAAATAGATAAACCTTTGGCCAACCTAACCAGGAAAAAAAGAGTAAAATCTATAATTTCATCAATCAGAAATGGTAAAGATGAAATAACAACAGACCCCTCAGAAATTCAAAAAATTCTTAACAAATACTACAAGAAACTTTACTCTCACAAATTTGAAAATATGAAACAAATCAACCAACACCTGGAAGCACGCCACCTACCAAGACTTAGCCAGAATGAAGTAGAAATGTTGAACAGGCCTATATCAATTTCTGAAATAGCATCAACTATACAAAATATTCCTAAAAAGAAAAGCCCAGGATCAGATGGATTTATGTCAGAATTCTACTAAACCTTTAAAGAAGAACTAGTACCTATACTACTAAATCTCTTCCAAGATATAGAAAAAGAAGGAATATTACCCAACACATTCTATGAAGCAGACATCACCTTGATCCCCAAACCAGGGAAAGACCTAACAAGAAAAAAAAAAAAAAAAAATTATAGACCAATATAACTAATGAATATAGATGCTAAAATACTCAACAAGATCCTAACAAACAAATTCAACAACACATCAAAAAAATTATACACCATGACCAAGTCGGATTTATCCCAGGGTCTCAAGGCTGGTTCAATATATGTACTTTATAATTTAACTGACATATAATATAGTAATAGTGTTCTAAAGTAAGCCAAAGACAGCCAAGAGATACAAGATTTGGATAAAAGGAAACATGTTCATAGGAAAACAAATTCCATATTAAAAAAAAAAATAGTAAATACATTTTAACAAAAATTTTCTTTAAATGTTCTTTAAATATTTACATACAGTAAGTTTTCTCTTTATGATGACCATGTGTTTGTTTTAAACACTGTTGAGGAGTACAAGCTCTCTTGAAAAGTAGAACTGTGAACAATGAAGTGTTTTGCTATGAATTTTTAGAAATTATAGAAGTTTGCAATTTTAACTTTCTTCAACTTCTTTGTCATCCGTGTGTTTTAAATTCTCCATTCTCTTATAAGAAATCCTGAACATAATCGTCATGAGAATGGAAGAATAAAACCCGTTACATGCAAAGAGAATCAGAAATGTTTTTGGAAAATTGAATTAATAGATAATCTATTTTTAAAAATGAGCTTTTCCCCTCAATATTAGCTCCAACAAATTTAAGGCTCTCTTGCAAATGAAGAACCTGGGAATTTAAATATGCCAATGCTGGTCTTTTTACATGTTTATTGAAGAAAAATGGATTCATTTTATAGATTTTTTAAGGTTAGGAAGCCAAAAGAAGTGAGAAGGAGCAAAATCAGAACTGTAAGGTAAATACCCATTGATTTCTCAATGAAACAATTGCAAACGTTTGCTAAGAGGAGTGAGCAGGTACATTACTGTGGTGGAGTAGGAGTCTATGGACATATTTACAGGTTGTTTTTCTTCTAAAGATTTGGCTAATTTTTCCCAAACCATTCACATTACAAGCAGATGTTATTGTTCTTTGGCCCTCCAGAAAGTCAACAAGCAAAATGTCTTGAGCATCTCATAAAACAGTTGCCATGATCATTACTTTTAGCTGGCCCACCTTTGCTTTTACTAGATCACCGCCACTCTTGGTAGCCATTGTTTGGGTGGTGCTTTGTCTTCAGCATAGCACTGACAAAGCTATGTTCCATCTCCTGTTATAAATCTGTGAATAAATGCTCTGGATCTTGAACACATTCATTAAAAATATCAATTGAAACTCTTCTTTTTTTTGCAGCTGATCTGGTTGCAGTGGTTGGAACATCCATTGAGTAGAAAGTCTGTTCTACTTTAATTTTTCAGTCAAAATCATAGTGATGGAACCAGTTGTTAATCATTAGTCCTCTTCAAGTAGGGCATGGACAAAATTAATTTTTGCCTCACAAATTGATGTGAATGGTTTGCTGTCATAGCCTTCATTTTCAACATGATCCTGTCCCTTCCTGCTATTTATTTGTAAACTGATGATTTGGGGAGAAGCACGATTCCCATAACTTTTTTGTAAAGCATCAATAATATCACTTTTCCTTGACCCAATCATCACCATGAATTTGATGTTGGCTCTTGCTTCAGTTTGAACAGAATTCGTGTTGCTCTTACAGAGGCTTTTTTCAAATTGGCATTTTACCCTTTTCAGTGCCTCGAACTAGATCTTGTTCTTACAAGTTAGCACGAGTTTATTTTGGTACCAAAATTGAAATTCATGCATTTTTTTTCTCATAATACACATTTTCATCAATCTTTTCAAGACCTTTAGCATAATTTATAATTTCTGCTAAACTGCCTAAATTTTCACAATCTATGTTGTCTAATATTGTATATTAGACTGTATATTGCTGTATATTGCTGTATACTGTATATTGCTGCCAGAAAAATAGCACAAACCTGGAACAGGAAAGGTTGAGGCAATGGAGAGATACTGTCATCTTTGAAAGAGGAAATTAAAAATCCTTATAATAATATTCATAATTTTCAAAATTCCTATCCAAACCTACATTTGCTGCTTCTTGCACTACGATATCAAACCATGTTTAGGGTCAATGGAATTGCACTATAAACCCTCTTATCAAAAATAATGGAATAAAAAAGTAGAAAGCAAAACAAATCAAAGAGTTAAAGGTCACCGGGGTTACTAATGTTACCTGTCATAGCTTTCATTTGATAAAATAAATTGGTCATTTTCAATTCATACTTTTGTGACCCACATGGAGCCCCCAGACATTGTTCTCTGTAGACAAATATATTAACTGAATGAACACTCTTGAAAAGACAGAGTTGATGTATTTCATGAGTTATTAGACCAAGTATGAAAGATTCCATAGTACATTTATTTTATATTAGATTATTTCTTCCTACAGTAAACTTTTGTGCACTTTTTCTATTTTAGCATTGGTGTATCTTACATGCAGGCTTGTATATGATTTTTAGTGGGAATTCTAATGGAAGCTAATGGAAATCTTATAGAATGAACACGGTGTAGTAGAAAGGATATAAGAGAAAAGGTGGCAAGTGGAGAACTTAGTTTCCAATCCTATCTCTAGCATTGACTAACTGTTACCTTTGAAAAACTCACATAACATTTCTTGGCCTCAGTTTTTCCAATAATTTGAAATTAGCAATGTCTTAGTCCATTTCATTGTCATAAAGGAATACCTGAGCCTAGAGAATTTACAAAAGAAAAGTTGTTTATTGGGCCCATGACTCTGCAGACTGTACAAGAAATATGGGTGACATCAGCATCTGAAATTCTTTTAGTAAGAATTTCAGGAACCTTCCATGCATGTCAGAAGACAAAAAGGAGCAGGCCTTACAAGGTGAGCAGAAGCAAACAAAAGATAGAAGGGGCTCTAAATCACTACCAGATCTCCAGGAACGTAGTCACTATTATTAGGATGAACGTAGTCACTATTATTAGGATGACACTGGAATGTTCATAAGGGTTCTTCCCCTATGGCTCAAACACCTCTCACCAGGCCCTACCTCAACAGTGGACAAATATTCAAACTATATCAAGCAGTTAAATTCAAATATGAGTTTTCAAATTCATCTCTAAGAAGCCAGTTCAGCACAGTCTTGAGTGTATCTAAACATTATGTGGAGAGCTCTTAAAAATATGGACTCCTGGAGCCTTTTTTTTTTTTTTTTTATCATGTTTCACATTCTGACTGAATAGTTCTGAAAATATGTAAATGTCTATGAATTTTAAATAAGAAACCCTGGGCATCCAACAGCAGGCTATTCATCTATAATACGGAGCTACAATTTCTAAGGTTTTATCTGGATGCCTCAAATGTCAAGTGATGTGATTCACGGTTCTCAAACTTCCCTTTTGTCTTACACACCAATAAGCTTTGTCTTTCCTAAACCCATGAAGTCAATGTTTAAATCTGATATTTAAATCTGATGTTTCATGCCACTCTCAGACAAAATGGTAAAAATTTAGTTTTACAAATGATTTTTAATGTCAATTGATAATTCCCTTTCATTGTTTGGATTACTGATCTGAAATTCTGTGAAAAGAACATTAACTTACTGCAAGTGTATTTGCTTGACGAGAAATCATAAGGATTGCTTCATCTATACTGTGACTCACAAGCAAAATAAAATAGAAAAGTATGTTAATTATTGTTGTTTTCAGAAAAAAACACCACTATGACCAAGGAATTATCATTTGGTCTAAGCATACAACACACAGAACACAGTATCTTCCACAAGTGTATTAGTTGTTGGGAAGTTGAAATGCCAACTGGGTATGCAGGTAAGATATGTGTGCATTAAACTATTGGCTAGTAATGATGTGTCAACTATAGTTCACCAGTTGTAGCAAATACATCACTCTTGTGTGGTTGTGCTAACAGGCTATGCATGAATGGGAGCATGAGATATCTCTGTACCTTCCTATAAATATTGCTGTGAACCTAATCTGCTTCAAACTACAAAGTCGATTAAAAACATATGTATGTTTTAAAGCTACCACAGAGATTAAATTAGGAATAAATAGAGTTGACATTTACTCAGGCTTAGGTCTCATTTTAAAATTAAGTTACTTCAGACCAGTAAAACTTATTTTTTAGAACTGTACATAGAGAAAATGAAGTCAACTTCCCAATTAAGTACTTGAACATCTTACAGAGTCAAACCAGGCTTTATAGTAGTTGCAATAGTTAGCTTTTTTGGCTTAAAATGATTAAATCTAGTGACACTAGGATATGTTCTTGTGTCATACAGGATTAAACCAAGCATTATATCTCACCACCTTCACTCCTTCCCCTCCACAGGTTCCTTCACATACATAAGGATGGAGAGTTAGCTTGCTAGACATAAGTACAGGAATACATATAGATAAGTCCATGTTATTCATATGTGAAAATATACACTTTAATTGTGGTTTTGTTTCCGTTTATGTGTGTAGGTACATATAAAATCATGTATACATATTGCTCTGTAATTTTTTTTTTTTTTTTTTTTTTTTGCAGTTTTTGGCTGGGGCTGAGTTTGAACCCACCACCTCCCACATATGGGGTTGGAGCCCTATCCCTTTGAGCCACAGGCACTGCCCACTCTGTGATTTTATTTAGTACTTATAAATCTATGCTGTTCTACTTTTATTTAATAGCTATATAATATTCCAGAGTGTGAATTAAAATTAAATGACGTGGGAACCATGTATGTTTTCTTTCAACATTTTTGTCACATATACTTAGTGTCACTAAGAATTATATGCTAAGAATAGTTTAGCATTTTGTTGAAATTCATCTGGATGTAAGTGGCTATTATATTCAGACATGTATCTTTAATGGGAAATAACTATACCAAATATTTCTGAGGATCTTTTTAGGCACATATACTTAAAGTAAATTTTTATTGCTTCTTAAACTTTGTTTTATATTTGTTGCATTCAAACAAAATGATATAGTTTAAAACAATAATTAAAAAATATCTACTTTATATTTAGTACTGAGAAATAGAAATCAATGTATGTTGGTGATTTCCCTATCATAAAATTTATTTTTGTTGCATTAATTTCAGTATTGTAATTTATGCTCTAGATACAAGAAGTGTGACATCCCAGATTGAATTAGCCATGGAAAAAAGATGGAGACTTTACATATTTTTTATTTACGTGGATGGGTTGAAGAACATTCTCCTTAGTAAAGTAACACAAGAACAGAAAAGCAAGTATGTCAATACTAATATGAAACCAGTAGTTAAACACCTACATGCCCACAAGAGAGAAAAAACACAATTAAAACCAAGAGAGGGCCGGGGGAGGAGGGAGGAGAGAAAGAGAAAGAGGGAGAGGGATTGTGGAGTTCTCCCTAATGGGCACCATGTAAGGATGTATGGCACAGCTTCCAGTTGAAGGCTCAACTACAAGGTGGACTTGACCTAATAAATGAAAAAAAATGTAACCTAATCATATTCATCTGAGATGAAAAAGAAAATACTTATAGCCAAAATTAAAAGACAAAATTAAACTACTTTACTAAGTCTTTCAAATATCATGCAATGTGATTTGTATTTTCAGATAAATACATATTTTCATGAATTATTTCAGATACAGTATTAAAATAGTTCATTGCATATCTTCCTCTTTAATATTACTAAATTTAATTTGTAATTTTACGTATAATGTCAAAATAATATCTATTTCTAACTAAATTACTACATTTATTTTACTTATAATGTCATTTCATTTTTTTCTTAAATATCAATTTCCAAATCACAGCAATATCAGCAGTATTCAATTTCAATTTTAAAAATTCTTAGATTTTATGTTAATTTGTGAAATATTTAAAATTGCTATTCACATAAGAGGACTGGTATATTTTCAAGAACATTATTACCAGCTACTATGCTGACACTATGATGTTTCAAATCTTACAGGGTTATAAAAATACACTAAAATTGGTAATCGATTGAAATATTGAAGTTTTGTACCCTGAGATAACAACACATGATTAATGATTTCTAACATCTTAAATGATTTTTATTCTCATTTTACTAACATCAAAACATTTTCATTTCTTGTGGTAGTTTTGGTTCTTTTTTTTCTGTAGTTTTTGGCCGGGGCTGGGTTTGAACCCTCTCCAACATATGGGCCCAGCGCCGTACTCCTTTGAGCCGCAGGCGGTGCCCCAATTATTGAAGGAATTCTCTCTGCTCTCATTTTACTGACCAAGAATAAAGAGACCATATTATATGAGTTTATAGTTTAGAAAAATAAAAACTAAGCTACTAGTAAGCCCATTACTTTTCAATAGCTTGATTTAACAATAAATATGATATGACCATGAAATTCTGGGTTAGCTCTAATATAAAACCCCATTTTCTCATTTTATTCAATCTTCTAAGGTTTGTCTCTTTAGGCATTTCTAGATTAGTTTATGTCTATTCAGAATAATTCAGAACAATTTTAAGCAGTTTATGATGTATGTGAGACACTCAGAAGAAATATTAGTTTGAAATGATGGAATGGTCATTGCTATTATCAGGACAGTGAAGTCAGGTGCATTACAAGCTCTGAGATCAAGGGAAAAATCAGTAGACTAGGAAAGTATAATCATAAACAAAGGCATCATGATTTTTGGTAACAGACACAGCAAATAGAGATAGTTATACATTTTTTAGCCTTAGATATTTATAATTTTAATTTATATGTGAAAAATGTGCCATAAAACATATTTCAGTTTCATGGTTTTTACAATGCTTTCTTAGTAAAGTAATAATGAAGCATGAAATAATGTATCTATTTTAATTTCTATAACTTCTGTAACAGTGTAGGGAAACTATCAGTTATTTTGAATTTCCAAGAGATGCTTCATTGAACTCATATATGAAGATACCTCAAGATACTGCAGGAGAAAACAGTAAATGGACCAATATCTAAAACACACAAGTTAGCCACTCCAGTCATTTTACTTAGGAAAATAGTAAT
Source organism: Loris lydekkerianus (assembly GCA_963574355.1). Classification (NCBI taxonomy): domain Eukaryota; kingdom Metazoa; phylum Chordata; class Mammalia; order Primates; family Lorisidae; genus Loris; species Loris lydekkerianus. Next base: position 9,178 of record CAUYPK010079295.1, on the reverse strand, counting down.
GTATGTTCAAATACTTTATTTCCAAATTCTACTAATTACGTGACAAGGTACAATAACAAAGAATTGCCCTTCTTACCGATTGCAAGACAGCTAAAGCACTTCCTACGGTAGTTTCCTAGGCAACATACAATCAGAGTACAACTATTGAAATTTTTTTCCTCAGCAAATGTTATTACATCTCAGAGAAGGAAATTGTACAAGTAGATTTACCCCTCCATTGACATGGATACCAGGAACAGCAGATGTTCTCCTGTGGGGGGAGAAATTACTCCATGAGTACCTCTCATTCTTCTGTTATTTCAAGACTAAGAAATATGAATAACACATTGGCATTAACTGTTTGCTTTTGTTTTATCAAATACTATCTGATTTTCTTCCTGTGAAAACATTTTTAATATATGAGGCTATTCTTAGGAGGAACTGATAATTTTCTATAACTTGGGAGTAACTAAATAAACCAGAACTGGAAGAAATAGCAAAAGCTGCGTCTCAGCCACATGATAAACAAGAAATAGGTCATGAAACTCCACCGATCACATCTCTCCATCCACTCCATAATACAAGAGCAAAGGGGAGTGTAACGCTAACGAATTATGGGAAATTTAAAACACCTAAAAGGAAAGAGAGTGTGTAAATGAGCACAGCATTATAATCTGCAGAGCTTACAGCCATGTGGGAAATTACTGAGACAAATTGTATAGACAAATTTTATACAATCTATACAATTTGTCCCCCCTTTGCAAGGGGACTTGCAAGTTCCTTGTGAGCAACTGGAGTAAATCAGCAGTTTAATCAAATGGTATCAAAGAAAGTAACCCCTGTCCTCAAGCTTCACCTTATTATCTGATCACTAGAAAAGGGAAAAGGAAGGTTATAGCTCCTCATCAATTGCGAATGAAAAGAATTAAAATTGAGAAGACAATGAATTCTTGAAAGCTTCATATTTAATTCAAAACTAAATTTATTGTTTTTTTTTGTTTGTTTGTTTGTTTGTTTTTTTAGTAAGTTCTTTAAAATCTCTAATCTACTCTTCATGGAACCCATGAGAGACATTACTTTGGCATAAAGGTAATAAATAAAGTTTATTTCCCATGAACTTCATTTCATCCTTTATTTAAATTCAAAATACAAAGTAAAAATACAGCAGATGTAAACATTTAAAAAAGCATAGCAACAAATACTTAAAATGGCAAGGGCATGATAAGATAAATTTGGTTTCATCACATTTTAGTTTTTTTCTTTAAAGTGTAATCAACAGAAAGCATGAATTCAGTTGTTAATTATCAGGAAGTTTTTTGAAATGAGTGTTAATTAAAAAGGGTAGGAGAAAGGATGGTGTGTGAATAAAATTAAATGCATTTTGAGCAAGAAGATAAAACAACATGATTATCCTTGTAATGTTTGAGAAAATAGTGACAGAATGTGTAAGATGTATTTAAATTTTATAAATAAAAATAAGCATCCATATAATAGTAAATCACTGTTTTCATTACATATATTACTTAAATGATAATATTAGAATATTTCCTAAATATATAATAAATTTATACACATATGATTCCATATTTGGGAAATATAATAGAGACTCTAAGGCAATAATATAATTTCAAACTTTTTGTTCAGAATGGTTCATAATGACCCAAAATTTTCCGTCAAATATAACTATTTTTATTTAGTATGGAGCACACTTTTGCACACAAATCCTTGCTAGACAGAAGATTAAAACTGTGAAAGCTTGGAAATTTCTAAGCAATTATTTCAAAATCAACATGTACCTATTTGTTTTCTAAATTTCACACAAAATTTTTATAACTTTATACTAAAAAAGGACACTTCATCAAGATAATGAGTCTATGGATTAACAGCTAATTACCTGTGATGCTTGGTTTTACTTTTTCTTTATTTTTTTTGTCATGACGTAACAAGAAAGTTTGGTTTTACTTTTAAATTAAAAATATATATTTCACTCAGAATAAAAGATGACTCATATATTAGGATACATTATTTGTTTTCTATTAATTTCAATACACTTTTTGTGTGTGTTTGTGGGACAGGGTCTCACTTTGTTTCCTAGAATCAAGGTCAGTGACATAATCACACCTCATTGCAAACTCCAGCTCCCAGACTCAACCACCCTCCTCCTGAACTATCGGTGTGTATCCCACTGTCGGCTAATTTTTCTCATTTTTCATAGACACAGGGGGACTTTCCCAGGCTATTCTCAACCTCTTGGGCTCAGGCAATCCTTCACCCTTGGCACCCCAAAATAAAGGGATGGGACCACAGTCTTGAACCACTATTCCCAGCCAAAATTTGTTGATAATTATTTATGAATGTTTAGTTTTCATAATACTAATCATAATCATAGATGTTTAAAATTCATGACTTAAAATCTTTATGAAACAAATGTTATATAGCTTCCCAAAATATGATTGTTTTCTTCCTATAAGAAATGTGCATATGTATGCGTGTTTAATTGAAGAGGATCGCACATTTCCATTACTGTTTCAATAAAATATCCATTTCTCCAATACATATATATATGTATCTCTCCATATATCCATATGTATGGATATATATCCATATATCCAAAAAGACTCTCGAGCTGTCGTCCTGAGTGCATTGCTGTGGCATCATATTTCATAGCAACCTCCAACTGTGGGCTCAAGTGATCCTCTTGCCTCCATTTTCTATTTTAGTAGAGACAGGGTCTTGTTTTTGCTCAGGTTGGTCTCAAACTTGTGAGCTCAGGCAGTCCACCCGCCTCAGCCTCCCAGAGTGCTAGGATCATAGGTGTTAGCCATGGAGCCTAGCCTCTCCCATATATTTTTTGATAACACTTTCAACTGTTATGTCTGATATAAGAAGACATTTAAGAATAGCTAGAGGTAAACACATAATTACTTAAAAATAATTATATAAAACCTGCAATTTGAAAAAAATATCAAAAATGTTAGCTGTCAGGGAAGGGGAATTATATCACTTATGATGAAATAAGCAATATTCCTTCACTTTCTCCTTTCCACTTTATTATTATATACTTTCAACTTTTAGAATCAAAGTACTATCTCCAATCAATGTCATTTCCATTGAGAATATAGCAATAATGAGTCAGAGATATCCCTCTTGGCTCCAGAACCTTCTAGGAGTGAAGCCAAACAATAAGACTTGCTTTATATGGTTTTGTTTTAAGAGATGATGTAAGGAAATCCATCTTTGCTGAAGATAAAAAAGGATGTTTGGTGCTCAAAAAGGTATTTTTTTGTTTCATATAAACTTTGTGGAAGCCAATGATTAGATGACCCCTAATAATCTCTCTGTCTTATGATTCAGGACTTTCTGTGATGCCCTCACACGCTGAACAGAGCAACATGGATGATCATCAGGATCTTAAGGACATGGCAGTATGCAACTTTTAAGGCTAGACCATAAAAGACAATTAAACTTTTGTTTTTGTCCCATAGATCACTCATCTTAGGGAAGTCACCTGCCATGTCGCCATGTCCTGAGAATTCTGAAGCAGTCCTGGTGAAAGACAGAGGCCTCCTGCTACCAACCAGTTTTCTCTGTGGGGAGCCACTTCAGAATAAAATCCTCCAGCTTTCATCCAATCTTTAGATGCCTGTAGCCCTGGCTAACATTTTGACTGAAATATCACTGTAAACCAGTACTGTTCAACTAAGTGGCCCTAAATTTCTGGTCTGCCCAAATTGTGGAAGGAAAAAAAAAAAAAAAAGCCACCTTGTTATTTTCACTGCATGTGAAGGCCCTTACTATTACAGCAGTAAACAACTAACATAAACTATAAACAAATGTTTCATGTTGTAAATTTTACTTGAAGGCGGAATTGCTCTTTCTTTATAAGCTCTGTCTTTGGACAAAACACTTGGATTTACTACTTTGTGATGTTGGACAAGTTGTTTATTTTCATGTGCCTCATTTCTCTATTTTGGAAAAAGGAACAACAGTATTTATATCATTGAGGCGTATAAAGTGTATACATAAAGAGGTTAGGAATGTACTTGTCACATACCAAACACCCAACTGCCACCAAAAGTAATTTTTTTTTGTGAAAAGTTTAATGGTTTAAATTTCACTATTCAAAAGATCCTGCTTGCCCAGATTGTATCATTTCAGGCTTTGCTTTTCAAAATATAATACTTGAACGAAATGGTTGCCATTTTTTTCTCACAGGGTATTTCTCAAAGTTGCTTTCACTTCTCCTTTTTTGTTGGGTGGCTTCGCAGTATCAGTCTGCATTTTGTATTCCTGCTATAAACAAACCAGGCTTATAAAGACAGGTAGTGTTAGTTTCTAATAAATGAAACAGTCCGCCTAAGGCACTGTATGGAAGACAGATATTACTTCAAGGTCTGGATACAGAGTAGAGACTTCTATTAATATTAAATATGTGCTTCTCCATTTTACACTCGCATATCCTTTATCAGAGCTTCACACTCCTTGGGAGACATATCAAATTGTAATTCTTGCCCTTTTGAGTTTACTACAGCAAATAACTTATTTCCTGTGGTGCTATTCATTTCCTTCTCATGAATAAAACATTCTTTCTCTTATTGTATGTTTTATTGTTGCTGAGAACACATCCTGGGACGAGATCCGTACTGTCTCTCTTTGGTTTGCCACTTCATTGATCCTTTTTGCTGCCCTATGTTGGGAATACTTACGGATTACATGCTATGAATATTAGAAGCCATCGCTAGTATAACCTGTGTCTGTTTTCTAAGCCCCAGATGACTAATTCTTCCCTAAATAATGCTATTTTTCATACATATTATAAAAATTCATGCTCCCAAAGAACAAACCAGAATAAAATTCACTAGCTTGACTTTGTTTTGAAATTTTGAAACTCCTTACTTGAATCATTAGGGTTAATCACTGACTCTTCCTCATAAAAACAAAATTTTAAGAGATGAATACTTAATGTGATTAACATTGTGATAATGTAACAGCTAGAGTGCTAAATGGAGCTATATTTTATTAATAGGACATACATTATAAAGTTTTGATTATTTTTGGAAGATAATGTCAATGAGGTTTTTAAATTATATTTATTATATCAATGAGTTTAATAAAGCAAGGCGTCCATTTGGAATTTATAATATACAAGGAAATCGGGGAGGCTGCCACGCCCTCACAGTTTTTGCCTCTGTTGGCTGTCACCATCATGAAAAACAAACTTTCATTGAGCATTTTTGCACAGAACAGGAAACCACACATACAACATTCTGTGGTCTACTTGCTAAGTGGAAATATACAAGCACACGGGTGGTGTCTGTGGCTCAAGGAGTAGGGTGCCGGCCCCATATATTGGAGGTGGCAGGTTCAAGCCTGGCCCGGGCCAAAAAACAAGGAAATATACAAGATTAAATAGCCATTTAGGTGACATTTGAAAATCTTTACTGCCAAAGTAGTTCAGTTTGCAAAAAGCAATATCAAAACTTTTGTATCATTTTTTTTTTTTTTCCGGAACGTGTGTTTAAAATTATTTATTGCATGCTTACTATGTTCCATACACAACACAGAGCTGCGGGTCCCATTATTATTTGATGTACTTTTTAAAATTCTCACAAAAAAGAGTAAGAAAATAAGAAAAGGCCCACTCTACATTACCTACCACCCATTTCTGTGTCTGCTTGATAAAAAAAGATCCTGTGGCTGTGGGAAAAAAATCCCAGTCATATCCAGCTGGCACTTGATAGAAGGAGAATGATATAGACACAGACTTTTGTATAAATATGTGTGCATATATTTCTGTGTGTATGTGTACATATACACATACATATATGGATGCAAACACACACACACACATACATGCGCACACACACACACACACACACACACACACATATTCCTAGGAAGTTGCTTTTTACTCTACAACTCTACACAGGTTCTGAAGAATGTCTAGAAAAAATGCCTCCATCCTGTATATAAACAATTGATATTTATCCCTAAATGATCTGAGAAATTTGAAAAGAAAAATATTGTGTTCTTTTTCTAAATCAGAGGACAACAAAGAATAAATTGGTACAGAAATTTTCTAAGCATGTGTAACCAGCTTGGAGCAATATTTACCTGAAGTTTTTTTTTTTTTCTAATTCTGTCTGAATACTTTCTTATTGCCATTATAATTGTGCTAGCAAAAATGTCAAGACATAAATCATAGTACTTGTGCCCGAGCTGAACATAAATTTTGTGCACATATTATGTACTTAATTATAAACTTCTGATGAATACTTAATGTGATTAATGTTGTGATAATGTAACAGCTAGAGTTCTAAATAGAGCTATGTTTTATTAATTTGACATACATTATAAAGTTTTGATTATCAAACAAACAGTGTAGTTTAAGCCTTAAGAAGAAAGTGGGAGGAAATAATGGGAGGGAAGGATAAGGGGAAGGAGAGAGGAAGGAAAGTAGGACAGAGAGAAGGAGGGAAGAAAAAAGAGAGAGAAGGGAGGGCAGAAGGGAGGGAGGGAGGAAGGGAGGGAGGAAACTAGTATTCTATTTTCTCTCAAAACTAATGAATTACACAAAAGGAAATATTTTCCACGTCTTCTGCTTTCTGCCTGAGGAAGATAAAGAATAATAATGACTTCTGAGTTCAGAAACTTTGACAATGACTAGGAGGTAATGAAGTTGAATATCCAATACTGTGGCCTGAAAAACAAATTTTAATGGTACATGCATTGAGGGAGTGAATTAGGAGCTGTATTATGAGCTGACTTTCCACTGTGTACTTTCAAAATTTCTCAAAATTTTAAATCTAATTCTATGCAATATTAGTCAATACTTATATGTTTGCATTTACATATACATTTATTAAATAATTGGCCTGACCATAAAAGTTAGAAAACTGAATCAATAATAAGAAGGTGTAAATCACAATTTAAAAATGCACCCTTTACCGTGAAATTTATAAAACAAAAGAATTTTATCTAATTTCTAAAATAAACAGAACATTATTGTTGTTTAATTCAGGCCACTGAGAAATCAAATGTAACCCTTTCATAAATTATTTCATCCAAAAATACAGTTTTATTGAAGGGAAAAATAACTAAAAAATCATGACATAATAAAATATTTGCTACACTTGTGGAGCAAGCCTCTAGCAATTGCAATGATTTACAATCTTTTAAGTAGTTCACAGAATAAAATGTTTATAGCATTACCCACATACATAACATATATCAATGTCTATACTGTCTCCATATTCTTCAGGCTGAAAACTTAGATTGAAACAAAATTGGAAGACAGATTACTATTGTCTTTGTTGCATAAGACAATGGAAAATTTCTGATAATAATTATTGCTTTTGTCTATCCTAATCAAATCCTCCAAAATCCTGGGGATAAACATTGGACTTTTAAAAATTATAAAGAGAATTATAACCTTAACTTTAAACACCTTATGAAGAAGCTTGAGATACTGGGTAGTTTGGAGTGGTTCTTGACTATGATAACTTGGCTCCTAATTTCATGTATTAAATAGAGTCTTATTATTAAACTAAATTATTATCATAGAGGAGGAATTTACAAACTCAGTCAAATGGTGGGATTCAATATTAAGATATATCTTCAATTTTTAAAAAAAAATTAAAAGGTGAACTTCAGGAAGAAACATAATTATCACAGAAGAAAATGTTAAGGCGTCAGAAATGCATTGAGCAAAGCCAGGGGGTAGGGGACTGGAAGAGGAAAAACAATTAATGATTAGTTAATTTCCTGGAATTTTCATTATCAGTTTTAAAATAATTGAAACACTTAGCTGAAGGAAATTGATTACTTTAAGGAGTGCTATTATTTGGAAATGTATATAATCATTCAAAGGAACAAAACACATTCAAGAAGTAAAAGAGATTTTTCCTCTCTCTCTTTCTATCTTGATATTTGAATCAGTGACTGAAAAAGGGTTTTCTGGATCAGGGAATCAGACATATAAGGATTAGTATGTTTTGTCCTTATGAATCTTAGCTTTTGCTTCATAACATCTCCCCTAAAACCACACACACACACACACACACACAAATTCTCAGGATCTGAACTGATACTAGCTTAAGTAGTTTTCTATTACAGATAATTTTTGTGCACCAACTGTAAAGTATTTGTGGCATTTATTGGTATATTTTTGCTTGAAATCAAAAGCTTTTAGGCTTAGAAATCTGACTTACAAAAATAAATGAGTACATACATAAAACCTTGGGTTTCTGATGCAAACTGAAAGGGAAAAATAATCTACCTTCAGTAGTGAATGTGCCTTTTATCAAGTTATTTCAAGTTGAAAATAGTGATATCCCTTTTTTTTTTTTTTTTTCTCTCCTTTTTCTGGAGAAGCTATAAAATGAACTAAGAAAAGGGTGGCTCCTGGAGCTCAGTGAGTAGGGCACTGGCCCCATACACCAAGGTTGGCAGGCTCGAACCGGGCCTCAGCCAAACTGTAAAAAAAAAAAAAAAAAGAACTAAGAAAAGGATGGTGAAAAAGAGCAGTCAAATAAAGAGCCTTTGGTTGTTGTTTGATTGGGTTGGTTACTTTGTTTTTAATGCAATATTATGATTAAAAGCCTTGGTAATGGCTGGGAGCAATGGCTCAAGCACTCTGGGAGGCTGAGGTGGGAGGACCACTAGAGATCAAGAGTCCGAGGGTAATGTGATCACAGTGAGACTGTCCCTACTGAAAATGGAAAAGCTAGCCAGGCTTGGTAACATGTGCCTGTAGTCCCAACTACTGGGTGTTCAAGGCAGGAGGATCACCTGAGCCAGGAGTTTGAGGTTTCTGTGAGCTAGCCTGAGGCTATGGCATTCTAGCCAGGCAACAGAGCAAGACTCAGTATCAAACAAAACAAAACAAAACAAACAAAAACAGAGAGAAGAGCACTAGCAATTTTTCTGCCAAATCACTTCCAAATATTTCCAATGATAAAACACTCATACCTATAAACAAACAAATAAATAAAATAATAAAAAATAATAGGGCAGGGGCGGCAGCGCCTGCGGCTCAAAGGAGTAGGGTGCCTGCCCCATATCTTGGAGGTGGTGGGTTCAAGCCCAGCCCCAGGCAAAAAAAAAAAAAAAAAAAAGAATAGGGCAAAAGTGGGACATTTAGCCTATTGAATAGAGCTGTGCAAATAGCCTCAGTTTCTGTATACATAAGAGCTTTTGA
>CAUYPK010079294.1:0-25663 GCA_963574355.1 Loris lydekkerianus | reverse complement strand
CTTCAGGAATTCCTGTAAGATGAATGTTTGATCTTTTGGAGTGGTCCAACAACTCTCTCAGGGCATGATCAGTTTTTGCTATGGGAATGTTCAAAAGCTTAGTCTTCCATTTCAGAGATCCTTTCTTCTGCCTGGTCAACTCTATTACTGAGGGATTCTACTGTATTTTGGAGCTCCTTGAATAACTTTTTCATTTCATTGAGCTCTGCAATCTCTTTTCTTGTTATGTCCATATCGTTGGTGATTTTGTCTTTGAATTCATTAATTTCTTTCTTTCTTTTTTTTTTTTTGTAGAGACAGAGTCTTACTTTATCACCTTCAGTAGAGTGCTATGGCATCACACAGCTCACAGCAACCTCCAACTCATGGGTTTAGGCGATTTTCTTGCCTCAGCCTCCCGATTAGCTGGGACTACAGGTGCCTGCCACAACGCCTGGCTATTTTTTTGTTGCAGTTTGGCCGGGGCCAGGTTTGAACCCACCACCCTCGGTATATGGGGCCAGCGACCCACCCACTGAGCCGCAGGCACCATCCAGAATTCATTAATTTCTTGAGACAACTTTAAAACTACTCTTTGGATTTCAATTTCTAACTTTTCTTCCATTCTACTCATCTTATTTGCCATCCATATTTTGAATTCAATTCCTGACATTACAGCCATTTGTCTATGCATGGCATCTTCAGTTGTATCTCTTTTGTCACTCCTTGAGGTGGGGGGTTGATCTACTCTGGTTATTCATGTTGCCAGAGTTCTTCCATTGGTTCCACCCCATGTTTATTTTCCACTGTTTGGTTATTAGAACTGGTAAGGTGAGATTGAATTGGGGTTCCCAGGTAGTAGAGTTAATCAGCCCCTTATCAAAGTTCTAGGCTTTCTAATTGTGGCTTATCCCCTACAACCTTAGAAAGGCCCCTTTCAGAGTTTTGGCAGGAGACTCTGGGGATACTTGGAGAGACAGAGCAAGCTGACTCTGTTTTGAAATTAGCCAACCTCTACCCTATCCTAAGAAGTCATGGTATTAGGTTTAAATCTCAGCTGTGGAGAGATACAGAGCTGTGGCACCCAGCCCCCACCATTCAGTTCTTTTCCGTTATAGAACTTTGAAGGTCAACCTCGGAGTGTCCCTGGGTGCCCAGTCCCCTCTGGTGAGCCACCAATTGCCCGTCAAAGTCCCAACTGAGCGTCAATACCCCTGTCCCCTGCTCACAGGGCTCAGTTTACACTGGACAAACTGGGCATTCACACCTCTGCTTGCCAGCTGAGCCAGGAGTCCAGGCTCCCACCCTCCAAACTCAGTTCACACTGGTGTCCATTTCTCTGCCTGCTGGCTCAATTGGAGCCAGGGGACCACATCTATGTCCGTCTCAGTCCACACCTGGCAAGTCTCCGTTTGCTGGCCCAGTTGGAGCCGGGGACCTGCCCGCTGGTCTCAGTCCACACCCAGCAAGCCTCTGTTCACTGGCCCAGTTGGTGCTGGGGACCATGTACCCACCCATCAAACTCAGTCCATACTGAGTAACCACTCTCCTACTTGTGGGCACCAGTTAGAGCCAGGGGTTCTGCACCCCCTCCTGCCAGATACAGCCCAAACCAAGGGTCAACACCACCACTGGCCAGACATAGTCATAACCAGGGAACTGCTCCTCCTCCTGCAGAGTATCCCTTTCTTCCCACACCTTCTTTCTTCCCCACTAGTCACAGATGCCATCCTGATGTTCGGCATTCCACACCATACCCAGATCTCTCAGGAAAAGACCAAACACTCTGGGCTCTGCAGGGGGCAGAACTTCAGACCACCATGCAAGGGGGAAGAGGGTAGACCGGGAGTTCGGAATTGTGGGGAAAAATATATGTTCAATTTAATCCCAGGGGGGTTGTGTCTAGGTCCCACTTGTGTCTAGGAGGGACCACAAGTGGGACCTCTCTGGAGAAAGAGACCCAGTGTTTAGTGGTTCTCTCTAGTGAGGTAAAATGAGAGGTCTTTTGTTCCCTGCTCGGAACTCCTGCTTGGGGGAGGGGTCTCCTGTCCTCTAGAAGATATGCTTTATACCTGCAATTTGTTTTCTTGAATGCTACTCCTTGGAGTCACAGCTTGCCAAACTTCTTTCTTTGTTCAGGTCCCCACCTTTAGTTTCATACGGTCCAGTTTTTCTCCCTCTGCTTAAGAGCCTCTGCTGAGGGTTGATACTAGCCGGCCATCTTCCCAGAATTACTTGATAGCCTTAATTTTTATGTACAGGACTACGGTCCATGTCAAGTTAATGTTTGTGCATGGTATGAAGTAGCAGTTGTGGTTCATTTTTTAAAATTCACTTACCTAGTTCCAGCATCATTCTTTGGGAAAAAAACCAACATAACATTTTCTTTTCCTGGACTAAATTGCCTTTTGTCTTTGTCCACGTTTGCTGAATCTTGTATGTATGGAACTATTTCTGGACTTTGTATCCGTTTCATTCATCTAGTTCTGTGCAAGTGCCATATTGTCTTGCTTACTGCAGTCTTACAATACATCTTTAAACTAGATAATGTGAATCCTAACATTTTGGGAGCAGCTAATTCATTTCCTTTGTGTTCCCACATAAATTTTCAAATCATTTTGTTAATTTCTATAAAGGCTTTTGGAATTTTGATAGAAAAAAAAAAAAAAAGTATGAAAAACCTGTTTCAAATTCTGGCTTTTCACCTAACTTGCTATGGAATCTTAAAGAAGAAATCAGAAGAAATCTTACAGAGAAAAATGGAATAACTGATTTCCTCCTCTTATTGATCATACAGATCTGACTGGCTTCTGGTCCTGTCTCTCAAGCATGGCTCCCCCCAGTGTTAGTTCTTAACACTGGCCTTCCTTAGGCTTTTCAAGTCATGACTTAATGCTGAAAGCTGGAACTTGCTTCCTTAACCATACTTAGCGTCATCTGGGTCAAATTCCCAACAGTCTTAGGTTTGTCAAGATTCATTTTCAAGAAAAACTATCTTAAAACAAAGAAGTTCCTGGCTTGGCGCCTGTGGCTCAAGTAGCTAAGGTGCCAGCCACATACACCTGAGCTGGTGGGTTTGAATCCAGCCCGGGCCTGCCAAACAACAATGATGGTTGCAACCAAAAAATAGCTGGGCGTTGTGGTGGGAGCCTGTAGTCCCAACTACTTGGGAAGCGGAGACGGGAGACTCGCTTGAGCCCAGGAGTTGGAGGTTGCTGTGAGCTGTGATGCCACAGCACTCTACCCAGGGTGACAGCTTGAGGCTCTGTCTCAAAAACAACAACAACAAAGAAGTTCTACTTCTAGAAGACTGAGAACTAAAGGCTAATTGTATCTTATAATTGAGTTATTCTCTATCTCTTCATAAATACCAACAGAAAGAAGACCTTCCCTAGGATACAAGTTTATTTTCTCTTTCACAGTGCCTTGTTCATTAGGAGGGTTACAGAGCTCCTTTAAAGCAATGAGTCTTAGAGATTTCCTAGGCCAAGTAATTCACCTCCTGGAACACAGAGGTGTTCAGTGCTATATGCTGAACAAAGGAACACATGCAGTAAGGCAGTCTAGCATCACCATACTGAACACACACACACACTGATTAGACTGATGCCTGAGTGAAGCCATTCAGAGCATGAGTGGTAACAAAACTGTAGACTCCTCAGGTCTGTCATCCCACCAGATGCTGTGCAGCGTCCTTCCTGGGGATGTACCTCTGGAGGCAATGTTTCTTCTGTTAGGCCCCTACCATCTTCCCATCCACCTTCTCCCTTGCTCACTCGTGTCCTCTGGCCTGTGTGCTGTTTCCTCTGCCTAAAATGCATTTCCATCCACTATTTTGCCTCATTATTTGGGGCTCAACTTCAAAGTTACTTCTGGGAAGCTGTGTATGGTCCCCCAGGCCTACTCTTCTTAGGTGCTTCCACAGCATCCTAAGTTCATGCACCAGAGCCCTTCTCACACTATGTTGGGTGGCCTGCTCCTAGACCATCATTCCTATTCTCTAGAAGTTTTGTGAGGACAGGGACCATGTGTATCTTGTTCATCACTGTACTGCCAATGAAAAAGAAAATCATAATAGCACTTAACACATGGCTTATTACAAAGACTAAATGAATTAATGCACATGAACGTCTTAGAACAATATCTAGCTCAGAGTAAGTATGGAATAAATGTTAGTACTATTAACCATAGTAGCATCTGTCATACTGGACAAAAATAACTCACATGAATAAAATAATTTTGCCAGTTGATCTTAGTTCTTCTGAAACCTACTATCTCTTCACTCACTAGCACCCATGATAACTAAATATGGTGGTCCCTTTCTGTCTTTACCCAAATTACAAGTTCCACCACTGTCCTCCCATACTGAGGTTTGTAAACATCACCTCTACATCTTGACCACCAGTTTTGTTGCTTGTCACTAATTCTAAAAAACTGAAAAGTGGGGGCTAATCCTAATTCCTTCTACCACCATAGTTAGCTAATTTATCACAGTTTGTTAAACCATGCTTCAGTTTTCCTATCTATACAATGAAGTGGGAGGTGAAGGATAATACTACTAATGGAAGAATTATCACAAGGATTAAATTATAACATAGGCAAAGAATGAGAAGTACTTGGGGGTCAGAAGGTAAGTCTTTTAGTAAAAAAATGTACTGTACATGAAAAGGGAAATAAAAGTAGGGGGGTTAGTCATGACCCAGGCAATAGGTGTCCAACCACTGCATGTGGCAAGGCAGATGCAGTGAGAACATAAAGCAGGTGCTCTATTCTGGAGACGACCTGAGAGCATCAGGAGACCAAGAAGCCAGATCTACAACAGCTGAACACGCAACACTGAGCAAACTTTAAAGAGTCCCTATTACCCTGGGATATAATGGCACATTAAGGAAAAAGGTCTCTGCCCTCAATGACTTTACATTGTAGTGGTAGACGTCAATTCATTAGAAAAGAGACCAACAAAAGAACTGTAGACTGTGATGGCTGCTAGAAAGGAAATAATAGGGTAATGTGATTTTTTAAATGGCATTTAAACACTGAATTTCTTTCCTATAAGATCAATTTAAAATTTGGTTTCCTGTAAAATCAAATTTAAAATGTAAAATAAAATAGTATATAATAATTTGATAGCAAATGTTACCGGGCATGCACTTAGCTATTTATCTGCATACATTTTGACCTACATAACAAGACTGAAAGGAGGAAAAGCTTGTTGAATAAATAAAGCAAAGACTTAATCATGCAAATTGGTATTTTCTGCATAGAATTTTACGCCTAGAAGGAAGCTTAGGATGTCTTATTGCCCCCTCCCCCACTTCTAAAGATGAGTAAACAGAAGTCTTGCAAAGGCTCCTGGAATGAAGAGGTCTCATGAATAGTGAGTGGCAGAAGATGCTTCACCAACAATGAAGGGGCTTTTTAAAAAAAGATCGGTGTTAATATAAATATATATATTTTTTGAGATAGAGACTCACTATGTCACCCTTAGTAGAGTGCTGTAGAGTCGCAGCTCACAGCAACCTCAAACTCTTGGGCTTAAGTGATTCTCTTGCCTCAGCCTCCCAAGTAACTGGGACTACAGGTGCCTGCCACAACGTCCAGCTAATTTTTTGTTGTTGTTGTTGCAGTTGTCATTGTTGTTTAGCAGACCTGGGCTGGGTTTGAACCTATCTGCCTCGGTGTATGTGGCCGGAGCCCTAACCACTGAACTACGGGCGCCAAGCCAATATAAATATTTTAAATTACAAAATAGAGACAAATAGAGAAATGAGTTGTTTTAAAGAAAGAATTCTTTAAAAGGAATCTTTTAAAAGTATACTTCTATTATATATCAAATTTTTTCCTACTATAATAAATATAGTTATACCTCTACTATGAAAAATGTATTTACCAGAAAATTTCAAAGCATATTGTACACTCTCAACATGGAGGCAGTGATGGTCACAGCATGGTAAGAACCTTATCAGAATAAAGGCAACTGACTCTCTACTCTTAAAATTATTTTACCTCTGTCTTTGACATTTATATGATATTCCATCTTTTCCTGCTTTATGTCTCTCTCTTATTTCATACCTAAACTTAACATGGTGGCTCCCCTTCCCTTACCCTAGTCACGCACATGTGGGACCCTCCCCCCTCCAAAGCACGCAAGTGCACATTCTCTCAGGAACACTCTTTTCCCCCAAAGCCAAATTTCCTTCTCTTTGGTTCACACATTCTTCTTTCAAAGACTATTCAGAAGCCTGCATCAAGATATCTGCCCACCCTTTCTTTAGGAACTATCTTGTGTTTCTAACACAGCAACATTCTTTTTCTTTTAGAGATAGGGGTCTCCTTCTGTCAGCTGGGCAGTGGTAGTTCATTGTGCCCTTGAATTCCTAGAACTATGGGCCCACGCCACCATGCCTGGCTAATTTAATTTTTGGTAGAAACGGGGTCTCGCTATGTTGCCCAGCCTGGTCTTGAACAGCTCCTGGCCTGAAGCAATCCTGCCATGTTGGCCTCCCAAAGTGCTGGGAATGCATTTGTGAGCCACTGTGCCCCACTATATGTGATATTCTTATAGGAAAAGAGCAGCTAACAGGTTGGAGCACCTTCACTAGACTGATGGGTGTGATGAGGGTGGACATATTAGTATCAGCAGCCTTGAGAATTCATTTCCATGAGAACCTCTAATCTCGCTAAGGCTTAGAGAGATTAACATGAGTCTAAGCCTTAGTTTTCTAATTTGCAAAGTAAGAGTCACAGACACCATACACTGGGAGTGGTATAAATTCAATACAAGAAACCAGGAGGGGTTAAAGTGTTTGGAACTGACAAATAACTTTCTGTAATAGTAGCAAAACCAGGACAGATGATCAAAAAATTACCTAGACCACAATGACACTACAAAAGATACTACCACACTTGTAATTGGTTCTGGCCTGTGGTGCTGCTGGCTCAGGGCAAAGTGGCTCTTCTTTCTTACAACCTGAAGCACTCAACAGATTGCTCAGACAGTCCCTCCAGCTATACTTAAACACAAGGCTATCAAATTGCTCAGGAGACACAGTACAGTCTGTGTTCCTGAGACAGTTAACAGTAGGCCTATCCAAATCTTCTTTATCATTCAGAGAATACCTTAGGGGATTCCACCCACTGTTTAAAAAGAAAAATCATCACCAAGAAAAGAGACTAGAGTGAAAATTAAATTGCTTTCTAGATGAATAAATGATGAAACAGACACAAAGCTTTATAAAGTAACCAAGTTCAGTTGTTATAGAACAACTGTAACAATTAAAAAGACTATAGATTTTATATTTTAATTAAGTTGCTAAGTTAGCATGTAAGAAATTTAATATAAAGTACTTTTGGACTATTAAATCAGGAACATTATCAGCAACTGAGCTCAAGCGTTACTATACTAAGATTCTACTCTAATTTATATACACAAACACATATACGTATATACAGACATAAGGTAGCATGAAAATCACTAATAATCCGATTGTTCATTTCATTGAATCAGAGGCTATCATCAACACAGGAGAACTTCTGTAAGTTGATCACCCACGGGACTGTAACAAACTGGTCAATATACAGAGGTGGTCAACATAAGGAATTAGGCCTAGTGTACTGATATGTACATGTGGTGTATGTCTGGTCTATAAAAATCAAGTCAACTTAAGGAGGTGGTCTATGTAGGGAAGTGGTAAATTATGGAGGTTCTACTCTGTTTTGAAAATTCCACTTGGTACATGCTGATTCATAGTATAAAAACTCTTAAGATGTATAAATTATTTTGGAATATTTGGAAAAATACCAAATTAATGTATTGTATTTTATTAGTAGTGTGAATTTAATACTCTTGAGAAAAGGTTAAAATTACTAATATACACACATGAACTATTTAATAATGTGTGAAAATTGTGTAGCAGTTCAAAAAACCTTCATATATTGCAGAGGAAAAAGAAACCTATTTGGACCCTGTAAGACTTCACTTCTGAAACCTTATTGTTGATAGGCAATTTATGTGGCATAAATCTGTAACTACATGGTACAGATGCTTTAAGTTTCAGGATTTCCACATATTTCACTAATTGCCTTACCAGGACTCCCTACTAAGTGAATGTTTACATGTAAATTTAAGGAAGGGCAAGAGCCCTTGAGGGTCTCATCTACATCCCCAACAGAAGTTCTCGAATTTACTAGAATACAGAAATACACAGTACAGAAATGCAGAAATATTTTGGCCAAAATGTTTCAAACAGCTAGAGATAATTTCAAAACGAACTTCTTTGCTACTAAAAAACAATAGAAAAATCAGCTGGGAGTTCTGGTGGGCACCTGTAGCCCCAGCAGAGGCTGGGACAGGAGAATCACTTGAGCCCAATAGTTTGAGCTATGCTGATGCCACTGCACTCAAGCCTAGGGCAACAGAGTAGACTTTGCCTCAAAAAGAAAGACAGAAAAAGAAGAGAAGAAAACAAAACAGACTTCTTTTCCATCAAAAGAAAATCCTTCAAGTTGTGGGAAAGCACAGAAACATAGAAATTATTTCAGTTTAACCAACATTTCTAGAGGTTCCTATGTGCCACATACTACATTAAGAGTGACTAAAATAAAGATGGCTTAGAATAGTCACTAACCTCATGAAGTACCTGGTCTGGCTGCATAAACAGCATCACAAAGATGTAAGCAAATGGCCACCAGGGAGTGTGATGAGCTTGCAGATGTAGAAGTAGTGGAAGGGAGTCAACAGTACTTCACAAGGGAGGTAACATTAAGGGCAGGGTTTTGATGGATGAATAGGAGTTCACCAAGTAGATAAGGAGAGAAGTAGAATTCCAGGCAAAAAGAACACACCATACAAGGGTAAGGACAAACAACAGCCTGACGTACTCATAGAAGGTAAGCAATTTTTATGAGGTAGTGTAAAATGCAAAGAAGGCAGTATCAACAAGGAATATAAAAACCAAAGGAGATGACAGACAACAAAGGGTCTCGAGCACAGTGCAGTGGTGTTTTAACTGCACTCTGTAGGTGATGGGGGCCTCGTCAGTCAGGGGCAACATGGTGATGCTGAACTCCCAGGTGTCGAGGTGTCACTCAGGAGAACTAGCCAGACTGAAAGTAACGATCCCCACAGAACAGGCCTGGGAGAGGTCAAGTGACATTCAGGGGAGGTGAAAAAATCACTTCACTCCTGAGGAGCACTGGACAAAAAGCTTCTGATAGGCCAGTGGGAGGGGCAGAAGGAAAAGCTAGGAGTGGGAAGTGCTGAGTGAGAGTGCCTAGGGAACAAAGGAGGCAGGGTGTGCCCTGAATCCCTGCAACCCTCTGCAGAAAACAATCGTGCACTGGCTGGGCACCCAGGCCAGTGAGGGTCTGCCTGTGAGGCCTGCCAGGCAGAGCGGTGTAACACACAACACACAGGATTTAGGCCTGAAGACATATGTTCCTCTATAAAAATCATCCATCAACAAAGAGGAAGAAACCTGTTGGAGAGGCTCTCAGTGATGGAGGGAAAGACTGGGAGGCTAATGTCATGAGCTAGGTGGCACAGGTGGGTCTGAGTCCCTGGAAAAATGACTGAACTCAGTTCATATAAGAAAGGGAAGAATCCAGGAAGGATGATAAAGTGGGAGAATCAAAGGAATAGAAGATCAGTTTAGGCAGTAGTGTGGGAAAGAGCTAGGAGGCAGGAAGTGGAGTTAGGAAGCAGGGAACCAAAGCCCTCAGTTCCCAGGGGAAACGACTGCAGCTTATCATAAAGGCACATTCAGCAGACAAGTGGAGAGGAGGCAAGGATGCAAAGCTACAGGTTTTTCACCTATGGAATCACGCCCCATGACAGCAGATGTCAATGACAATGTGTTTAAGAATGACATAAGTGACAGTGTGAGCTTCAGAGGAAGAAGGCTGTTTGTCTAAGTACGAAGGCCAATTCTGGGGAGGCGGAAAGGAGAGGGAGATGTTCCCAACCCCACCACAGTCCACAGACAGGGAGACGTGGGGGGAGAAAGCAGCCCTTACTAGGGAGCAGAAAGAAGCACGTGGGGGGCTGTTCTCAGAAGAGACTTGAGAAGAGACCCCGGGGTTTCCAGCTTGCACATGGCCTGTTGTAATGAGCTCATTCTCAAAATGGAGCACAGTTTCTAGAGAAAAGACTGGGAAAGGTTGAGAGGAAGATCCACAGAGTAGAAACAGAGGAAGGAGATGAAAAAACAGTGAGATTAGCACTAGAAAGATCTAATGTTAGGGTGACAGGGTGAGACTTGTGGCTGGAACCCTGACTGGCTCAAGGCCCCCACCCACTGGCCTAGCCACTTTCTGCAGGCACTGCCGCACGGCAATATTATACCACCTGTGAGCTTTTTATTTAAATAAATTTTGATAAGGTTTAAACCTCTTTTTGAAAATGTGTTTGCTTTAGGCCAAGCAGTTTTCATCAACAGCAAAAATATTTTTTAGTTCAATGAAGGAGAATAGTAAAGATACTTACTAATATTATTCTTTAAGCGCAGAATAGTAAAGATATAATATTGTTCTTTAAGTGCAGAAATCATTTGCAATGTCAGTATCGGACGGATTTTAAGAGTTCATTTAACTTCGTCTGTTAACCCCACAGGACTGTACTTACCACTTAAAACTAACACTCCAGGGAAGGCGATAGTAATCTTAACAAGCTGGAGAAGGTAGTAACAACCTCAAAAAGTAATCTTCCCACTATTTGATAGACTTCAGTTGAGGATGTGCTTTTGGATGTCTACTCTGAAGCTTTTTGTCAGATCCTATTGCCTCAGGTACTGTCCAAGAACAGCTAGTCCATGACCTACAGATAGATAGATACTAGTCCTCAAATAGTTCACCCTTTTCCAGTCTGTTTCCTCTTGGATACAGTTTGGTAAAATGTTTTTTCAAAAAAAGGCACAGCCTTTCACTGTCCAACCATAAGATGACAGGCTGTAAGCAGCGCCTTAGCTAGAGCACAGGAAGACGCTCAGTGCTCTCACTCATACACATACAGAGGGCTTACTAAAGGGTGATTTTATTAAGAGTGATCTGGCTGAGACATCCATGCCCTACTTATTACCACAGCTAAGTAAGTCTATTTTGACAACTTGTTTTTCCTTCTTTGCTTACACATCCAGCATGTGTTTATCGCAAACTATAGTTCACAGTTAAGTTTTAGCCTGCTGCTTCAGATAAACGCAGTACTGGAGTCATGAAAAAAATGATTGTGTGATAGTTAATTGTAGGTATCAACTTGACTGAATTAAAGAATACCTAAAGAACTGGTAAAGCAACCAGTGTATGGTGCCCCATGATCGCATTAATGTACACAGCTATGATTTAATAATAAAAAAAGAAAGGAAAAAACTGTATTATAATTATAATAATATATAGCAATAACAAAAGATGAACAGAAGACATATTGAGCACCTCTTATAACTGCCTAAGTCAAACATGACTTGAGTATTACAAATTTAATACAGTTCTTTCCTTTTTGAAAATATGTATACATTTTTTTGGCAAAAAAAAAACCAAACTGGTAAAGCATTACTTTTGGATGCATCTGTGAATGTGTTTTAGAGAAGAATGGCTTAAGAGTCTGAGTGGACTGGTGGCAATGGTCCTCTCCAACAGGAGCAGACGCCATCCAACTGGCTGGGCCACGAGAATAGTAACAGGCAAAGAGAAGGGGTCTCTCTCCTGGAGCTGGTATTGCTCTTCTCCTGCCTTGGATATCAGAACTCAGGCTGCCCAGTCTCTGGGCTCCAGGACTTACACCAGCACCCCCAAGTTTCTCAGGCCTCTAGAGTTGGCTTGAGCTACACTGGAAGAGCCTGCAGCTCCAGGCTGTACTTCTCAGCCTCCAGAATCACATGAGTCAGTTCCCCTAATAAATCACCTGTCATATATCTATGTATACATCCTATCAGTTCTGCCTCCCTGGAGGACCCTGACTAATGCAGATACCCATCACCTACCATGTACTAGCACTTTGTGCCAGATGCTACGCTGTTTCCTAAGATCTCATTGAATCTCCACAACTATTTATGTAATACACTGTTTTACTTAATAATAATTAAAACAGCTAAAATACAATTTTCTGAATATTAATTCCAATATCCCCTATTAAATCTTTAATGAAATCCACTCTAAAATAGTTAAACAATCAGACTGAGTGTCACCTCCTTTCTGAGCCCTTGTCCCTTCCTGGCAGAGGTATAACATGTTTCCGAATGGACAGAAGAGAAGAATGCTAGTCACATAGGAACCGACTGAACCAGTTCAGTAGCACTTAGTGCCCAATTGTAAGGAAGCTGTATGAAAATGTTGTTCAAATAGTTTACATTGTTGATGCTTTAAAAGAATAGTTTAATTTTGCCTAGTTGCTTCTTTCCTAAATGATTTTCAGTACTCCTCAGAAGGACAGTAATAAATCTTTTAAAATAACAAAATGAAGAGTGTTAAAAACTCAGATTTGCTGTTCACAATGCTGACAAATATCAAAACAAGGGTACTTACCTCCTTTGCACTCTTGATTTTGGTCAGAAATGTATGCAGCTCCATTGTTTCTGCAAACAGTGCACGACATACTGCCTGATAATGCTTTGGGGCTTCTGACTCAGCTGGGAGATGGGCAGCACACACCTACAACAGAGGAAAAGGAAGGAATGGTGCTTGGTTATTATTCAGGGTTTTTTTTGTATTTTAAAAACAGATACACTAGCCAGGTGGGGTGGCTTATGCCTATTAATTTTAGCACTCTAGGAGACCAAGGTGGGAGGATCGCTTGAGGTCATGAGTTCAAGACCCCATTTCTACTAAAAATAGAAAAAATTAGCAGGGCATAGCAGCACACACAGCTGTGGTCCCAGCTACTCAGGCAGGAGGATCACTGAAGCCCCAGACTTTGAGACCGTAGTGAGCTATGATTGAGGCCACCAAACTTTACTCAGGGTAACAGAGTATGACTCTGCCTGAAAGTGACAGGACATATGTAAAAGTTTTAGGGAGTAGGAAAGGAAATAACCATTTACTGAATACTGATAATTCCGGTATTAAGAGCTACCACTTATTTGAGCAATTATCATGCCAGGTACTATATTTGACGTGCCATATAAAACCACAGTACCAAGTACTCTTCAGTGTAACCCTGACTTATCCCCATTTTATAACAAAGAAAACTGAAGCTAAAGGGAATCAGTGACTCATCTGTATAGGCACGGTTATCATGAGAGAGGAGAATTCAAGCACAATCCTTCAGAATTCAAAGTTCTGAAGCCCAGGCTCATTCCAACACATGTTAAATTCTGTCATGTAGTACAAAGGATGTCAGGAAAATTTGTGGACCACAGGAAGGTGCCTCATCAATAATTGGGCAGCGAAAGAGAGGGGAGAGTGGTGAGTCTGTGAATGCTGCCTGCAGCCCTAGGGTCCTTCACTGCCCACAGCCCACAGCCCACAGTCCTACAGGACTGCTTGTGGGTAAGGTGCAATTAAACATCACGTAAAGCAATATCATGGAAAATCAAACACCATTTGACTTAGTAGACTAGAGAGACATCTTATCACAGGTATAATACACAGGATTTTTTGGCCGGGGCTGGGCTTGAACCCACTACCTCCAGGATTTGAGGCCGGTGCCCTATTCCTTTGAGCCACAGGTGCCACCCCATGGGAATGTTTTATCTTTCTATAAAATAATTTTGTATTTATGTACGATAGTTATGTTTTAAAGTACTTCATTTGCACTAAAAGCTGTAAGTTCTCTCTTAATTCTTTACTATAGTCAATAAATTTGAAATTATCACAAACACTGTTATATATTTTATTATATTTAATAATTTCTATCAATTGAAGAATACATGTCTTTCTAATAATATAGATTTTATTTTCATTTGTAACAAGCATCTCATATAAAATATTAATAGTTAGATCACCATCTTTTATAAAAGAAATTCTCAAGAAAATATCTTGATTTTGAGTAGGAAATCTTCTCCATAATACCAAAAAAACCTAAGTAACTAATCAGAAACCATGAAAAGCAAAAATCTCACATGTTTAATATTCACGGAGCCACCAGTGAGCAGAGACTATATATTCTGATCAATTATTTTTATATCCAGAAAATATCTTCCAAAACAGAATTATTAATTCCAAGGTAATAAAAGGAAATTGCTAAGAGTTTCACCTTTATCTAACTTATCCCATAATCTTATATTCTAATTGCATATGAAAAATGGCATAAGGCAATGGGTTTCAAAATTTAACAGTTATTCATAGTAATTTTTTAAAAAAGATATGATACTATAATAAGTATATGTAAATAAGTATAGGTAATATATTTGTATATAAGTATATATATACAAATGTGTATATAACCTATACCTATATATAAGTATATATATATATAAAAAAAACAAATGTGTATATAACCTATACCTATATATAAGTATATACATATATACACACAAATGTGTATATAACCTATACCTATATATAAGTATATATATACACCAATGTGTATATAACCTATACCTATATATAAGTATATATATATATATATATATACACACACACACACACAAATGTGTATATAACCTATACCTATATATAAGTATATATATATATATATATACACACAAATGTGTATATAACCTATACCTATATATAAGTATATATATATAAACACAAATGTGTACATAACCTATACCTATATATAAGTATATATACACAAATGTGTATATAACCTATACCTATATATAAGTATATATATATATAAACACAAATGTGTATATAACCTATATCTATATATAAGTATATATATATATACACACAAATGTGTATATAACCTATACCTATATATAAGTATATATATACACAAATGTGTATATAACCTATACCTATATATAAGTATATATATATAAACACAAATGTGTATATAACCTATACCTATATATGAGTATATACATATATATAAACACAAATGTGTATATAACCTATACCTATATATAAGTATATATATATAAACACAAATGTGTATATAACCTATACTTATATGTAAGTATATATATACACCAACGTGTATATATACCTATACCTATACATTTATAGGTATATATATATATATATACACCTATATGTAGTATGTATGTGTGTATATATATATATATAAAGTAATATACATTCATTTTAGAGTACAGTGGAAGAGAAGGTATATATATATATATATATATATGTATATATATATACCTATACCTATACATTTGTGTATATATATACTTATATATAGGTATAGGTTATATACACATTTGTATATATATATATATACTTATATATACCTGTGTGTATTTGTACCTATACCTATGTATGTTATACACACAAAAGCTTCACAAAATAAAACTTGCGCATTCAAAGGATTTCACACCCCACTGATAGGCTATAAACTATAAATTTAGAAAATTCTGGTGTAAATGTAATAATGAGGTCAACTAATATTTTTTAAAATTCATCTGATATGATCTTATATCCAGAAAAAAAACAAAGGAATATATAAAAAACTATTAGTGCTAAGGAGAAGGATACATGATTAACAAACAAAAATCAGTTGTATTTCTATACATCACCACAAGAACAATTGGAAAATGAAATGAAGGAAACCATTCCATTTATATTTGCATCAAAAAAAAAGTTAACCTAGTGCAACTTCCCAAGCCTGACTAGAAGTAGATCCATCGAGCTACTTCCGCGTAGCAACGACTCAGCAAGGCCCGGCCTGTAACTGCCTCTACCTAGATACAGCCAATGTGGTACCATGCCACTGGCCCGACCCTGTCATGCACCTCTTCCCCCGCCTTCTTTCCCCACCCCTTCTCCACAATAAATAAATAAATTAATTAAAAAAAAAAAAAGAATAAAGGGTTGCAGCATTAGGAAGGTTGAAAACGACAGGCTTAAGCCCGAGAGTTTGAGGTTGCTGTGAGCTGTGAAGCCACGGCACTCTACGGAGGGCGACATAGTGACACTGTGTCAAAAAATAAATAAATAAATAAATAAATAAAAAGGGAAAATAATAAAATAGTTGTAACTTTGAATTGCACATGAACTTTATATCCACCCTCTAATAAATATATATTAATAAAGTACTTTTACTATGCAAAGCAACATATTCACATGTTCTGGGGATTAGGATGTGAACATACTTGGAGGCCATTTCCTAGATTATCACAAAAATGTGATAATCATGTAGAAGAATGTCTTTTTCTTTTATTTATTTATTTAACAAGTTATATATTTTTATTTTTATTTATTTATTTTTGTTGCATTTTGACCAGGGCAGGTTTGAACCCACCACCCTTGATATATGGGACCGGCGCCCTACTCACTGAGCCACAAGTGCCACCCTATTTATTTATTTTTTGAGACAGAGTGTCAAGCTGTCACCCTGGGTAGAGTGCTGTGGCATCATAGCTCACAGCAACCTCCAACTCTCACTCAAGCGATCCTCTTGCCTCAAGTGTTTTTTTGTTTTTTTTTTTTTTTTTGAGACAGAGTCTCAAGCTGGGGCCCTCGGTAGGGTGCTGTAGCATCACAGCTCACAGCAACCTCAAACTCTTGGGCTTAAGCGATTCTCTTGCCTCAGCCTCCCAGGAAGCTGGGACTACAGGCGCCTGCCACAATGCCCGGCTATGTTTTTGTTGTCATTGTTGTTTAGCAGGCCAGGGCTGGGTTTGAACCTGCCAGACTTGGTGTATATGGTGGGCACCCTACCCACTGAGCTATGGGCGCCATCCTCTTGCCTCAGTTTTTCTATTTTTAGTAATGATGGGCTCTTGCTTTTGATCAGGCTGGCCTCAAACTCTTGAGCTAAAGCAACCCACCTGCCTCGACCTTCCAGAGTGCTAGGATTACAGGCATGAGCCACCTCGCCTGGCTGAGAGTGTCTTTTTCTTTGTAGAAATATAATGCAAATATTTAGATAGATTATGATATCTGAAATTGATTTTTTTATTTTTTATTTTTTTTAAAGGTACTCAGTCAGACTGGTACTCTTGAATAGAGATATTTATTTATTTATTTATTTATTTGCAGTTTTGGCCAGGGCTGGGCTTGAACCCACCACCCCCAGTATATGGGGCCGGTGACCTACTCCTTGAGCCACAGGCACCATTAGATATCTGAAATTTAAAAATAACTCACCAAACCCAGAGAGAGGGAGGGAGGGGTAGAGAGAGAGAAAGCAAACATGTCAAGACATATAGGTATGTAGGTATTTAATGTTATTTCAGCCTTTTCTTGTAGATGAAGTTTTCAAAATAAAATGAAGGAAATAAATATATATTCATAAATTCCATGTATTCTACAGTAGTCCTCCTTTATCTCCAACAGATATATATCCCCAGTGGATGCCTGAAATCATGGTTAGTATTGAATCCTTATGTGACGAATTTTAATTTGTGGCTCATACTCTGGGTGGACGAACTGGGAGGATCCCTTGAGATCAGGAGTTTGAGATAGGCATGAACAAGATAGAGACCCTGTCTCTACTAAAAGTAGATTAGCTGGGCAGTGTGGCAGGTAACTGTAATTCCAAGTACTTGGGAGGCTGAGCCAGGAGGACTGCTTGAGCCCAGTTAGAGGTTGCTGAGAGCTAGGCAGACACATGGCACTCTAGCCTGGCCAACGGAATGAGACTCTGTCTCAAAAAAAAAATTATAAAAAAGGCATGGTAAGAGATTAATAAAAACCAATAATCAAATAGGATAATTATAATAATATAGGCGGTGCCTGTGGCTCAGTGAGTAGAGCACCAGCCCCATATATGGGTGGTGGGTTCGAACCTGGCCCCGGCCAAACTGCAACAACAACAAAAAAATAGCCGGGCATTGTGGTGGGTGCCTGTAGTCCCAGCTAAAGGCTGGGGGAGTCTGAGGCAAGAGAATCGCCTAAGCCCAAGAGCTGGAGGTTGTGAGCTGTGCCACTGCGGCACTCTACTGAGGGTGACAAAGTAAGATTCTGTCTCATAAAAAACAAAACAAACAAAAAGAACCAATATACTACGTGGTATATGAAAAGTTTTCTGAATGTGGTCTCTCTTTCCCAATGTATCTTATTGTACTGTACAGCAGGTAACTGAAATCATGGAGAGCAAAAAAGTGTGGATGACGGGGGGCTACTGTATGTGTTTTAGATATTTGTATTATACTTAAGATTTAGTTTTTATTTTTATTAATTTATTTTTTTGAGACAGAGTCTTACTTGCCCAGGCTCGAGTGGAATGGCACAATCATATCTCGCTGCAGCCTCCAACTCCTGGGCTCAAGAGATCCTCCTGCCTCAGCCTCAGGATTAGCTGGGACTATACGCATGCCCCTGGCTAATTTTTTAGTTTTCATGGGGTGGGGGTGCCATGAAATCCCAAAGTGCTGGGATTACAGGCATGGACCTCCATGCCCAGCCATGATTTGGTTTTAGTTTTTTAGTTTTTTTTTAATTATTATTTTATTTTATTTTATTTGTTTTTGTTGTTGCATTTTGGCCAGGGCTGGGTTTGAACCCACAACCCTCGGTATATGGGACTGGTGCCCTACTCACTGAGCCATAGGTGCCACCCCATTAGTTTTTTTTTGAGACACAGCCTCAAGCTGTCACCCTGGGTAGAGTGCTGTAGCATTACAGCTCACAACAACCTCCAACTCCTAGGCTCAAGCGATTCTCCTGCCTCCACCTCCCAAGTAGCTGGGACTACAGGTGCCCGCCACAACGCCCGGCTATTTTTTGGTTGCAGTCGTCATTGTTTGGTGGGCCCAGGCTGGATTTGAACCCGCCAGCTCAGGTGTATGTGGCTGACGCCTTAGCAGCTTGAGCCACAGGTGCTGAGCCCATGATTTAGTTTTTAAAAGTTCTGTTGTTTTTTGGGGGGCAGCACCTGTGGCTCAGTGGGTAGGGTCCTGGCCCTATATACCCAGGGTGGTGGGTTCAAACCCAGCTCTGGCTGAACTGCAACAAAAAAATAGCCAGACGTTGTGGCAGGCACCTGTAGTCCCAGCTGCTCGGGAGGCTGAGGCAAGAGAATCGCCTAAGCCCAGGAGCTGGAGGTTGCTGTGAGCAGTGTGACGCCATGACACTCTACCGAGGGGGATAAAGTGAAACTCTATCTCTACCAAAAAAAAAAAAAAAAAAAGTTCTGTTGTTTTTATTACAGTATAGATCACTTCAGGGCTCGGCACCTGTAACTCAGTGGCTAGGGCACCAGCCACATACACCAGGGCAGGGAGGTTAGAACCCGGCCTGGGCCTGCCAAACAACGACAACTACAACAAAAAAATAGCCGGGCATTGTGGCAGTCACCTGTAGTCCCAGCTATTTGGGAGGCTGAGGCAAGAGAATCACTTGACCCCAAGAGTTTGAGGTTGCTGTGAGCTGTGACGCCATAGCACTCTATGGAGGGGGACATAGTGAGACTGTTTCAAAGAAAATAAAAAGGCTCAGTGCCTGTAGTACAGTGGTCATGGCACCAGTCATATACATCAAAGCTGGTGGGTTTGAACCCGGCCTGGGCCAGCTAACCAACAATGACAACTGCAACAACAACAACAAAAAATATAGCCAAGCATTGTGGCAGGCACCTGTAGTCCCAGCTACTTGGGAGGCTGAGGCAAGAGAATTGCTTAAGCCTAAGAACTTGAGATTGCTGTGAGCTATGAAGCCACAGTACTCTACCGAGGGTGACATAGTGAGACTCTGTCTCAAAAAAAAAAAAAAAAAAAAGATTTTTGAATTTCCCAATTATTAAAATTTCCAAAAATATTCTGGGATGTTATTTTTTTTTTTAACCATCATTGTACAAAAGAAACACGCTTATCAGCTAAGTGCAGTGGCTCACACCTGTAATCCTAGCATTCTGGGAGGCTCAGTCTGGTGGATTGCTTGAGTTTAGGAGTTCAGGACTAGTCTGAGCAAGAGCAAGACCCCACCCATCTCTACTAAAAACAGAAAAACAAGCCTGGCCTTGTGGCAGACACCTGTAGTCCCAGCTACTTGGGAGGCAGAGGCAAGAGGATGGCTTGAGCCCAGGAGTTTGAGGTTGCTGTGAGCTATGATGCCACAGCACTCTACCTAGGGCACAGAGGGAGACTCTGTCTCTCCTGCACCCCATAAAGTAAAGGACACTTATCTAACAGATCAGGCTTTGGAAAAGACCAGAAAGGACATTTTATGATGAAGAACAGAATGACTTGATCTTAGCATAAAGGACTTTTTTTTTTTTTTTTTTTTTTAGACAGAGACTAGAGAGCTGTAATCCTGGATAGAGAACTCTGGCGTCATAGCTCACAGCAACCTCCAACTCAGGCTGAAGCCATCCTCTTGCCTCAGTCTTTCTCTCTCTCGCTCGTTCTTTCTCTTTCTTTCTTCTTCTTCTTTTTTTTGCAGTTTTTGCCCGGGGCTGGGTTTGAACCCAACATATGGGCATATGGGCATATGCGGCTGGTGCCCTACTCCTTTGAGCCACAGGTGCTGCCCTATTTTTTTTTTTTTTTTTTTTTTGAGACAGAGTTTCATTATGTGACCGTTGGTAGAGTGCCGCTATGTCACAGCTCACAGCAACCTCAAACTCTTGGGGTCATGTGATTCTCTTGTCTCAGCCTCCCAAGTAGCTGGGACTACAGGCGCAAGCCACAACGCCGGGCTGTTTTTTGTTTTTTTGTGGCAGTTGCCATTGTTTTTTAGCAGGCCCGGGCCGGGTTCCAACCCACCAGCCTCACTGTATGTTGCCGGTGCCCTACCCACTGAGCTGCTGAGCCACGGGCGCCACCCCTATGTAACTATATTTTGTTAACGTTTCTCTCATCCCTAGGTCTAAACAGAGGAAAGCTGAAGCTCAAAATCAGTTTGTAGACAACTGGGCTGCCTTAGACCAACAATATCGGGGTTGGTGATGCCCTCTGGTGGCTTCCTGGAGAATTACTGCCACTTACTTCCTTTAAGGGGACAATTCCCTCCCAATACCTCCTTCACTGACTAATGCATGCCAGGAATTGTCATAAGCATTTAGGATATTATCAGTAAATAAAAGTAAGGGTGGCGCCTGTGGCTCAGTGAGTAGGGCGCCAGCCCCACATACCGAGGGTGGCGGGTTCAAACCCTAGCCCCGGCCGAACTGCAACGAAAAAATAGCCGGGCGTTGTGGTGGGAACCTGTAGTCCCAGCTGCTCGGGAGGCTGAGGCAGGAGAATCGCGGAAGCTCCAAGAGCTGGAGGTAGTTGTGAGTCCTGTGACATCATGGCACTCCACCAAGGGTGGTAAAGTGAGACTCTGCCTCTACAAAAAAAAAAAAAAGTAATATTCTAGAAAGGGAAGGATAAGAAATTTTTTTTAGGCTCGGTGCCTGTGGCTCAAGCGGCTACGGCACCAACCACATACACCTGAGCTGGCAGGTCTGAATCCAGCCCGGGCCTGCCAAACAACAATGACCGCTGCAACCAAAAAAATAGCCGGGCGTTGTGGCGGGCGCCTGTGGTCCCAGCTACTTAGGAGGCTGAGGCAAGAGAATCGCTTAAGCCCAGGAGTTGGAGGTTGCTGTGAGCTGTGATGCCACAGCACTCTACCCAGGGCGACAGCTTGAGGCTCTGTCTCAATAATAATAATAATAATAAAGCTGATTAAAAAAAAATTTTTTTTAAGTAATATTTCAGCGCTAGTGGAGTTTACAGTTGGTTTCAGAAAAACCAGGTGGTTGTGCTGTTCTGGAGAGAGACAGATAATAAATATATATAATAAATAAGGTAATGTTATAGGAAAATAGTAGAGTAAGGTGGGGGGAGGGTGAGTATAAAGGGACATAGTGTGAATAAAAATTTACAAAAGATTAGCCCTCTTTTGAGGGCTGGTATGGTAGCTCATGCCTATAATCCCAGCCCTTTGAAAGACCCAGGTAGAATGACTGCTTGAAGTCAGGACTTTGAGACCTTCCTAGGCAACACAAGGAGACTCCTGTCTCTACAAAAAATAATAAAATATTAGCAGAATTGGCAGGGCATGGTGGCAAATGCCTGTAGTCCCAGCTACTCCGGAGTGAGACTGAGGCTGGAGGATCTCCAGCTCAAAATGTCAAGATTGCAGCGAGCAAGCTATGTTAGCACCACTGCACTGTAGCCTGGGTAATAGAGACAGACCCTGTCAAAAAAAAGGGGGGGAGGTAGCTCTCATTGACAAGGTGAACTTTGGGTAAAAAGAGAGGTAATTGGCCATGTCCATAAATATGTAAAGTAAGGTTTAAGATTCTTGGCTCAGGGTGGTACCTGTGGCTTAGTGGGTAGGGCGCTGGCCCCATATACCCAGGGTGGTGGGTTCAAACCTGACCCCGGCCAAACTGCAACAAAAAATAGCCGGGTGTTGTGGCAGGTGCTTTTAGTAACAGCTACTCCGGAGGCTGAGGCAAGAGAATCACCTAAGCCCAGGAGTTGGAGGTTGCTGTGAGCTGCAATGCCACAGCACTCTACCAAGGATGACAAAGTGAGACTCTATCTCAAAAAAAAAATAAATAAATAAATAAATAAATAAAATTCTTGGCTCAGTGAATACCCAGTAAAAAAGCTCTAAGGTAAGATCTTGTTTGTCAATTAATTTCTTCCTTCCTTCCTTTTTTTTTCCCCCCCCTTTTTTTTTGAAAGAGTCTCACTCTGTTGCCTTGGGTAGAGTGCCTGGTGTCATAGCTTATAGCAACCTCAAACTCTTGGGCTCCAGAGGTACTCTTGCCTTAGACTTCCAAGTAGCTAGGACTAGCGGTGCCTGCCACAATGCCCAGCTAGTTTTACTAGAACTCCTGAGCTGCAGCAATTCACCTGCCTTGGCTTCTCAGAGTGCTAGGATTATAGGCCTTGTCAAATTTCAAGAAACAGCAGGGGAGCCCAGTGTATCTGGAGCAGAGTGAAGGAAAGAGAAGCAGAAGGGTTCCGAAAGGTGGTGAGACCAGATCACCTAGGGACTATGTAGCCCATAATAAGGTTTTCAACTTTACAAAGTGAAATGGGGAGCTGTGCAAGGTTTTGAGCAAATAGAATCTGAGCTTTAATAGGACCATCCTGGATGCTATATAGAAAAGAGAGGGGGAGGAAAGAGTATCATGGAGGAGAGATGATGGTGGCTCAGCCTAGGTTTCTAGCAATGCAGGTAATGAGAAAAAATTGGGGCTTGGCACCTGTAGCTCAGCGGCTAGGGTGCCAGCCACATGCAGTGGGGCTGGTGGATTCGAACCAGGCCTAGGCCTGCCAAACAGCAAGAACTACAACAACCACAAAAATAAAAAAATAAAAAAATAAATAACTGGGCATTGTGGCG
Organism: Loris lydekkerianus; assembly: GCA_963574355.1. Lineage (NCBI taxonomy): Eukaryota > Metazoa > Chordata > Mammalia > Primates > Lorisidae > Loris > Loris lydekkerianus. The sequence goes on along the minus strand of CAUYPK010079294.1, from coordinate 2,353 downwards.
GGTGCCTGTAGTCCCAGGTACCTGAGAGGCTGAGGCAAGAGAATCGCTTAAGCCCAAGAGTTTGAGGTGACCTGTGACACCTGATCAGCAGCACCCTGCATGAAATGGCCATTCAGATTAAGAGTGGCTGGTAACAGGGTTACCAATACGCTGGAGGGTTTAAGGGCTTCAACTCAGTTCCCTGTTGGCCCCTGTACTCTCTCCTCCTCAACATCACAACCACCTGGTTTTTCTACCGGGGGTGACACAGTGAGACTTTGTCTTAAAAAAAAAAACAAAAAAAAGAAAAAAAAAAAAGAGAAAAAGTTAGATTCTGGATGTATTTGGAAGGTAAAGTCAACAGAATGGCTATAGATATCAGAGATACCCCATTGGTTTTTTTTTTTTTTTTTTAAGAAACAGAGTCTCACTTTGTTGTCTTCGGTAGAGTGCTATGGCATCACAGCTCACAGCAACCTCCAACTCCTGGGCTGAGGTGATTCTCTTGCCTCAGCCTCCCAAGCAGCTGGGACTACAGGCACCTGCCACAACGTCCAGCTATTTTTTTTTTTTTTTCGTCCAGCTATTTTTGTTGCAGTTTGGCCGAGGCTGGGTTTGAACCTGCCGCCCTCAGTATATGGGGCCGGTGTCCTACTGAGCCACAGGCGCCTCCCCCATTGTTTTGTTTTGAGTTATAGAAGGACAAGTTTCTATTAAGTGAGTTGAGGAAGGTGGCACAGGATTAGGACTTTGTTTTACACAAAGTGAGGTGGAAATGTTTACCTGGGAATAGAAATGTAGGAGTCATTGGCATATACATGGTATTTAAAGCTCTGAGACAGTAGTAGTTCACCAGGGTGTAAAAGTACATAGTGAAGAGGCTCAAAGTAGGAATCCTGCTTCACTCCAAATTCAAAGAGGCTGAAGAGGAGAAATCAGCAAAAGAGAAGGACAAGAAGCCACCACAAAGGTGAGAGAAAAACCAGGTGGTTGTGATGTTGTGGAGGAGAAAGTGCAGGGGCCATCAGGGAACTGAGTTGAAGCCCCTGAACCCTCCAGCATATCGGTGACTCTGCAGCCATTTTTAACCTGAATGGCCATTTTATGCAGGGTGCTGCTGATCCGGCCCTAACAAGCCTGGGTGAGCCTACATGCTGACATCTGGAGATTGTTTATTCACTTCCAAGGCCTGCTGTTCTAGATAAGTTGGGGAACCGGACTCCATGGTACTGGTCAAGGACCCAGAGCACTCCGTGCACCCAGTAAAGTGTTGACTAACTATAAATTTAGTCTAGAATAAAAATGCTTTGAAGATATAACCACCTTAAGATAGGAAGATATTGTGCAACTTTGTAAACTATGAGGAGGAACATGTTTAATGTATACCATGATGAGTAATAACACTGCTGTTTACTTTTACTGTGAGAATAAAAAGTAACAAAGGGAAAAAGAAGAGGGTGGTACAGTTCTTTGGGGAGATATTCCCTCTGCTCTCCAGAACTGTTGGCTTTTCTAGCTGGCACCTATAACACAGTGGTTAAGGCACCAGCCACATACTCCACAGCAGGCAGATTCAAACCTAGCCTGGGCCAGCTAAACAATAATGACAACTGCAACAAAAAATAGACGGGCATTTTGGGGGGCGCCTGTAGACTCCCTGCTACTTGGGAGTCTGAGGCAAGAGAATCACTTAAGCCCAAGAGTTTGAGGTTGCTGTGAGCAGTGATGCTGCAGCACTCTACTAAGGGTGACATAGTAGGACTATCTCTCAAAAAAAAAAAGAATTGTTGGCTTTTCTGTAAATTAAAGTGAAACTGTTAATCTCTCATCTGCTTCTCTCTTGATCAGCTTGGGTAACAGGTGGATGGATGATCTGGTAACAACCCTTCCCTCCAGACCTGTTTTTTTCATTTTTGTTATTTATTTATCCTTTTTCTCCCTCTTTTGCCCAGGCTAGAGTGCTGTGGTGTCAGCCTAGCTCACCATGTCAAATTCCTAGGTTCAAGCAACCCTCCTGGGGTGGCGCCTGTGGCTCAGTCAGTAAGATGCCAGCCCCATATATCGAGGGTGGTGGGTTCTGCAACAATAACAAAACATAGCCCGGCATTGTGGCGGGTGCCTGTAGTCTCAGCTACTCTGGAGGTTTGAGCTAAGAGAATCGCTTAAGCCCAGGAGTTGGAGGTTGCTGTGAGCTATGTGATGCCACGGCACTCTACCAAGGGCCATAAAGTGAGACTCTGTCTCTACAAAAAAAAAAAAAAAAAAAAAAAAAAAGGTTAAACCGACCTTCCTGCCACAGCCACCTGAATAGCTGGGACAAAAGGCACCCACCAAACCAAATTGTTTTTTGTTTTTTTCCAAAAAAGAGTTGCAC
>CAUYPK010079293.1:0-24027 GCA_963574355.1 Loris lydekkerianus | reverse complement strand
GTGCTGGAGTTCTGAAACTGTCTGCTATCTGAATTTCAGAATCTCTTGGCATGTCTGGAAAATTCTTCTTCATAATCTCATGGAGAAGAGACTCTGTGCCTTGTGAAGCCACTATGTCACTTTCGGGGATCCCTATAAGATGAATATTGGTTTTCTTTGAATTATCCCAGAGCTCTCTGAGAGAGGGGTCTGTTTTTGCTCTCGATTTCTCTTCTTCTTTGAGGGTTTGGGAGCATTCGAAAGCTTTGTCTTCAATGTCAGAAATCCTTTCTTCTGCTTTCTCCATTCTGTTACTGAGGGATTCTACTGTGTTTCTCAGATCTTTGAGAGATGCAACTTCTTGTCTCACTGTGTCAAAATCTTTGGTCATTTGCTCTTTGAATCCGTTGAATTTTTGAGATAACTTCTGGAATTCTAATTTGATCTTATTTTCTATCCAGATCCTGAATTCAATTTCTGACATCTCAGCTGTTTGTTTGTGCATGGGGTCTTGTGTTGTTTCTGCCCCATTGATCCTTGGGGGAGTTGATCTACTCTGATTATTCATATTGCCAGAGTTTTTGTGTTGATTTCACCTCATGACTGTTTTTCATCATTGCCTCTGGCCATCCTCAGAATTGGGGAGGTGTCTCTCCAAGATTAGACCCCAGCGGGATCGCTCTATTGTTGCTGGATCTTTTTAGGGAGTGACCCTCTGTGTTCCTCTGGGGCTGCTCTAGCTAGGGAGTTCTGGTTGTGGCAGCAGCTCCGGTAAGGCTGTAAGGCAGCTCACTCCCCACCTTTAGGCTACTCAGTCACTAGGTTACTTTGTCCTGCCGTATCCTTCTCTGGGACCCTGAGGGCAGAGCTTGCTGGGGCAGTTTTTTTTCCCAATGACTTCCTGCGCCCAGCTCAGTGGCTCAGTCTGGGGCCCCAGACAATGCCCAAAGTTCTCCACACTCCTGCTCAAGCTATCCCCAAGGCAGTTCAACTGAGTGCCAAATCCAAGAACACCAAAACAGTTCACAGGTAAGACCCTTCCGGTTTGCAGTCTTATTGCTGCTTGTATTCACAGTTGCCGGGGTGATTAGGTCAATCGAACACATTCAATCACTTGCCAGTTCTCCACTATTTTTGTCCTTCTCTAGGGGTCCAGAAGTCCCTTGCTGGGTCCCTGTATCCTCAAAGGGATGATTATAGGCAGATCCCACCAGCCAGAGATGCCTGGAGTCCTGTCTCCCCAGACTCGCTGTGCCCAGTTGCAGGGAAGCTGTTACTCGGCCACCATCTTTAATCCTCTCTCAGAAGTCTTGGTATTTATGAAAAGTCTTGACATTTTTAAATGTTGTAAATATTCTCCAACTTTCATTTGTTTTGTCAATTTTAGATGCTTTGCCATTGATTCATTTGGAATATCTTGTGTAGTGTGCTTACCCAGAATTTGTTAGAAGTCATCCATTTGTTGGGCTTTTGAAATACAGAACTATAAGATTTTATTATGTATTTGTGTTAGTCTTCTAAATTAGGGGAAATCTGTAATGGCAGCAATAGGAAACGAATACAGTAACTTTTGAAATCACATTCTTTTTTTCCAGACAGAGTCTTGCTCTGTTGCTTCAGCTAGAGTGTGGTGGCATCATAGCTCTCCACAACCTCAAACTTCTGAGCTCGAGAGATCCATCCTTCTGCCTCAGCCTCCCTGAATGCTGGGATTACAGGCATGAGGCACCATGCCAGGATATGAAATCACATTGTAATTAGTGTCTGATTATGAGTACAGAGAAGAAAATTATATAACTGCTTCATTCTTGGTGACTTTGTTCTATTTCCTTTTGATCTTTAAACACTTGTACACTGCATAATTTTATATGGAACTGTGATCTCATGTATTATTCTCAATCCATTCTCAAGATAGAACTTTTGCTACTTGCTTTTCCATGCAGATTCCATGCAAATTCTAAAGATTCCCACATTTGTCAATGTAGCTAGAAAGTCAATAACCACACTAGTCATTACTATTTGATTTTAGAGATGTTCATTGTCTTCACTCTTTTCTTTTCTTTCTTCTTTTCTTTTTCTTTTCTTTTTTTTTTTTTTTTTTTTTTTTTTGCAGTTTTTGGCTGGGGCCGGGTTTGAACCCACCACCTCTGGTATATGGGGCTGGTGCCCTACTCCTTTGAGCTACAGGCACTGCCCTATCTTCACCCTTTTCTTACACACTTTTTTGGAGTGTTTGCCCCATGGCAACTACTCAGTGGCTATGTGGATATAGGGTAATTTGACTTCTTGCTAACCCATTTTTCTTACAAACAAGTGAATTAGTAGAGAATATCTCATTCCACTTGGACTATTCACATCTTTCTTTCAGAAATTTGAATTTTGAGCACAAATAATTCCAAATGTGTATCCACTTCAATACCTATCAGTATATTCAAGTGTATTCAGTATACATGTTCCCATATATAGTTTGTATATTTATCATTGAATCTATACTTATATCTGTAAATGATTGAAGCAGCCATTATCTTCCAAGTGTACAGAAAAGAAAAAAAAAAAAGCATTGCAGACAGAAACACAAATCTGGTATATACTCATTTCTTCTGGCTGCTCTAACAAATTACCACAAATTTGATGGTTTAGAATAACATTAATGTATCATTTTATAGTTCTGGAAACCAGTGTCCAAAGTCCATTTCCCTGGGTTGAAACCTAGTGTTATAGTACTCTGCTGGAGGTAGGGGAGCAGCACTTACTTTTCCTTTTCCAGATTTTAGGGGTACATTTCTTGGTTCATGGCTCCTTCCTATATCTTTGAAGCCAGCAGAACAGCATCTTCAAATCTCTCTCTGCTTATGTCTTTACATGGATTTCTTTTTTAAAATTTTTATTGAGACGGAACCTCAAGCTGTCACCCTGGGTAGAGGGCTGTAGCATCACAGCTCACAGCAACCTCCAACTTCTGGGCTCAAATGATTCTCCTGTCTCCGCCTCCCAAGTAGCTAGGACTACAGGAACCTGCCTGGTTATTTTTTGTTGGCAGCCATCATTGTTGTTTGGCATGCCCAGGCTGGACTCGAACCCACCAGTTCAGGTGTATGTGGCTGGCACCTTAGCCCCTTGAGCCATAGGCACCGAGCCAGGATTTCTTTTTTCTTTTCTTTCTTTCTTTCTTTTTTTTTTTTTTTATTGTTGGGGATTCATTGAGGGTACAATAAGCCAGGTTACACTGATTGCATTTTTTAGGTAAAATCCCTCTGTCGATCGTGTCTTGCCCCCAGAAGGTGTGGCACACACCAAGGCCAGGATTTCTTTTTTATAGTACTCCTTTAATCTGCCTCTTATAACAACAGCTGTGATTACATGTAGGGCCCACCTGGATAATTCAGGATATCCAGGATAATCTCCCCATCTCAAGATGTTTAACTTAATCACACGTACAAGATCCCTTGCCACGTAAAATAACATTCATAGGTTTCAGAGCTTAGGAACTATATGCCTTTGGAAGCCATTGCTCAGCCTACCACAAGGTATATGGAAACATTGTAATATGTAGACATGTGACTCCAGAGAGATCTGGAGAGAGAGAGATCAGAGATTTAAAGAGACGATAGTACCTACCTTGGTTCCTTAAGGAATTATAGTTCCTTCTTTTTGTCCCTTATTAGGTCTTGCTGTTTCTTATATCATGGGGTTCCATGTAGCACTCTTGATTATTGTGATAAATACCTATTTTGCTTATAGAAACTTGATTAATTTTCGAGGTCGTTCCCCCTCCCCCAACCAAGTGAATTCTAGGTACTTACTCTTCTGGTCGATTGCTATAGATGATCAGTCTAGCCTGTGGTCAGTAATGGCATCTAGATAAATGGTTTCCTTTCAAACCAATTGCCTCTCAGTCTATTGTGACTGGACCTTACTCCTGGTCTACTTTGAACTGAAGGTTTGCTCTGATCTTCAGGTCTGCCTATTAGGACAGCCAGGGAATGCCTCAGGTTTCAGAAAAAAATGGGTAACTTTCAGTTTAGCTTTGGTTTTTCCTCTTAAATTTCCCTTTCACTTTATGATATAGTAAGATATTAATGGAGTGTGGAGTTTACATACTTTTAAGTTTCTGCCACTCACCTAATGCTATCATTGGGGGCAAGATATTTAATCTCTTTGAACGCCAGTCTTCTCTTCTGTCAGATGGATTTAGTAATGTCAGCTTCTTAAGTTTACAAAGAGGATTACATGAGATATGTATGTATATTCTTAAGTATGAGGTTTGACAATGAAGTTCGTGAATTTGCCACCGTGTGTTTACATGGCAGCACCATACAAACAATTTGGTAAAAGTTAATTGCCTTGGTATTTCCGTTTGCGTTGACATATGGTGGTGTCTTGCTGAGTAGAGTTCATGAATGCTGTTGTGAGAATGTTGGAGCTTAAATTAGAGCAACAAACAAACATTAAATTTCCTGTTAAACTTGGCAAGAATGGAAGTAAAAATAGAGACATGTTAGTCCAAGTTTATGGGGATGAGGCCATGAAGAAAATGGCAGTGTACAAATGGATTGAACATTTTTCTTAGGGGAGAGAAAGTATCACTGATGAAGACAAGTTAGGGCAGCTAGTAACGAGCAGAACTGATGAAGACATTTCAAAAATTCACCAAATCATGCATCAAAATTGTCGGCTGACTGTGAGAAGCATAGCAGACCAAGTAAACATTTATAGAGAAATGGGAAAATCTTAACTGAGAAAGGTGTGTCCAAAATAAGCTCTCATATCATGACAATGTACAGCTCATACAGCACTATCTGTGGGGGAATTTTTAGCCAGTAAATAAGGAACTGTATTGAAAAACTCTCCCTACTCACCTGAATTGGCCCCCAATAAATTTTTTCTTTACCCACAGATAAAGGAAATATTGAAAGGAAGACATTTTGATGCCACTTAGGACATCAAGAGTACGCAGTTGACATCCCAGAACCATCAGGAAGCAGACTCTACTGCTCATGATGATGGTGTTGCGCAGGGGGTTACAGATGGCCACGTAACAGTCAAAGGACATCACTGCCAAGAGGATAAACTCCACTGTGCCCAGGAAAAAAAGTACGATGGCAGTTTTTTTTTGTTTTTTGTTTTTTTTTAAGAGACAGAGTCTCACTTTATCACCCTCGCTAGAGTGCCGTAGTGTCACAGTTCACAGCAACCTCCAACTTCTGGGTTTAGGCAATTCTCTTGCCTCAGCCTCCCGAGTAGCTGGCACTATAGGAGCCTGCCACAATGCCCGGCTATTTGTTGTTGTTGCAGTTTGGCTGGGGGTGGGTTTGAACCCATCACCCTCAGTATACAGGGCCGGCGCCTTACTCACTGAGCCACAGGTGCCACCATGATAACAGGTTTTATGGTCATTCCAGAAAAAGAGTTCCAAAATTGCTTTAAAAGGTGGACTAGGTACTGGCGCCAATACATGGCTTCCCCAGGGGAATGCTTTGAAAGTGACTGTAGTGATATTCAGCAGTGAGGTACATAGCACTTTTCCTAAGATGAGTTTGCAAACTTAATTGCCAGACCTTAACATACTATACAAACCCAAGGGTTCTATTATTTCCCTTTCCTGTTGTTGTTTTTATTATTATCAGCTATTTCACCATTACGGGTGAAGGCAATCATCTTGCAACATCAGAATAGACCCGGTGAGATGTGTCTGCCTTTAATTTCTATGTATCTATGCCACCACTTCTCAAACTATTTTGTTTAAGCCTACAAGAACAAAAAGTTTGAAAAGTTTCCCCACTGTACAGATGAGAAAACTAAAGTTCAAATAGACTAAGTGTTACCTGATTTAAAAATATGATCAAGCCAGGTTTAAAATTCAAATTTTCTTACTTGGGGCCACTATTTTTCATAAATCTATGTTATTGTGGGTGTGGGTGGTGGTCCATTCGTAGAGTTCAGAAAATGCTATTTTTCTCTATGGCTGAATTGTCTTCTCTGAATCTTGACTACAATAGTTTGCCTCTGAGGTGGTACCAAGTCTATTCCTGCCTTCCTATAGGTCTTTGATTTTCTGGCCTTTAAGCATGTCTTTCTCCACCCTGAGTCAAAGAGTTGAAAATAACCATTCTAAGCAAACAAATGGACTTCATTGATGTTTCAGGTTCTTCTGCACAATAAGGACGTCATTTTGTTGATTGCTTCTTTCAAGACTTCCTTTACCTTTTCATTTCTTAAACTGTAAATGAAGGGATTCAGGAGAGGCGTCACCATTGTGGTGAGGACGGCTGTTACCTTGTCAAAATCCAGTGAGCGACTCTGGCTGGGCCTCACATACATGAAGATGTTGCTCCCGTAGGCAATGGAAACGACCGTGATGTGAGAAGCACAGGTGGAAAAGGCCTTGTGACGTCCTTGAGCTGAGGGGATGTGTAAGATGGTGGAGATAATATAGATGTAGGACACAGTGGTGAGCCCCAGTGAGGTCAGGAGGATTAGAGAAGATAAGAGGAAGTTTATCATCTCTATGAAATGAGTGTCTACACAGACCATCTGTAGCAGAGGGGCAATGTCACAGAAGAAGTGACTAATTTCCTTATGACAGAAAGGCAATCTGGACACCACAATAGTTGGGCACAACACAGACATGAAGGCCCCCACCCAACATCCCAGAACCATCAGGAGGCAGTCTCTACTGCTCATGATGATGGTGTAGCGCAGGGGGTTACAGATGGCCACGTAGCGGTCAAAGGACATCACTGCCAAGAGGATGAACTCCACTGTGCCCAGGAAAAAAAAGAAGTATGTTTGGGTGATGCAGCCTGCAAAGGATATGGTCTTTCTGTCTTGCAGGAGACAAGCTAACAGCTTTGGAGTAACTGAAGTGGTGTATAAAATATCCAACAATGACAGATTACTGAGGAAGAAGTACATTGGGGTTTGGAGGCGATGATCAGCCCCTATTAGGGAAATGATGGCAGTATTTCCCGTTAGGGTGAGCATGTAAGTAAACAAAAGGAGCACAAAAAGGGAAATCTGAACCTTCCGAAGAGCAGGGAAGGCAGTCAGGGTAAATTCAGTCACTGTGGTCCGATTTTGCACATCCATGGCAGAAAATGCTTAGTAGGCAGCAAATCTCTGAAAACAACAAAATACAGAGAACAATTCAGCTCGAGGAAGTTTCCAACTCCTAGTATCTTTGATAAGAGTGAAGTAGAAAAAACTGAATCAAGTGTGATTCGTTCATATTCTTCCTCTGATCCCAGTATATGGGCCCTTGGGTGAATAATCTTACTTCTTTTTTTTTTTTTTTTTTTTGCAGTTTTGGCCAGGGCCGGGCTTGAACCTGCCACCCCCGGTATATAGGGCCAGCGTCGTACTCCTTGAGCCACAGGTACTGCCCAATGATCTTATTTCTTTTAACTTACATTTAAAATTTTTGGTTGAATGAAATTGTCTCCTTTGTCCCTCCAAGTGGCAGTTTTTGTGATTTTCGACTCTTTTATGCAATGGTCCTTCCTGACTCTCTCTTCTGCTCGTCCTGACCTACTATTTCACCTGAGTTCTGTGCCCGAGAGAGATATACTTAACGGAGAATACAGCTAATCATTTGGAAAATGGAGAAAGAGTCCATTAATAAAACTTGAGTCATTTTTCTCCAAATTACTTTAATTTTGAAGGTATAATATCTTCTAAATCAAAGAGGAGGAACTATGAAAACTGGCCAAGGCAGTCCAATGAAGGGGAAGCTGTACTTTTTTTTTTTTTTTTTTTTTTTTTTTGCAGTTTTTTGGCCAGGGCTGGGTTTGAACCTACCACCTCCAGCATATGGGGCTGGTGCCCTACCCCTTTGAGCCACAGGCGCCACCTAGGAAACTGTACTTGTTTCTACTCACTTGTGTTATTGGTACCGTGTGTTGAGTATGAATGTAATATCCAGTTGGACAGAAGTTTTTTTTTTTTTTTAAGTATTAAATCATAGCTGTGTACATTAATGCGATCATGGGGCACCATACACTGGTTTTATAGACCGTTTGACACATTTTTATCACACTGGTTAACATAGCCTTCCTGGCATTTTCTTAGTTATTGTGTTAAGACATTTATATTCTACATTTACTAAGTTTCACGCGTACTCTTGTAAGATGCACCATAGGTGTAATCCCACCAATCACCCTCCCTCCACTCACCTCCCACCTCCCTCCCCTCCCTCTCCCCCTTGCCCCTATTCTTAGGTTATAACTGGTTTATAGCTTTCATGTGAAAGCCATAAATTAGTTTCATAGTAGGGCTGAGTACATTGGATACTTTTTCTTCCATTCTTGAGATACTTTACTAAGAAGAATATGTTCCAGCTTCATCCACATGACAGAAGTTATTTTGATAAAATGACAATGTTTCCCTAAAATGACATGGTTTTCTTTGTTTTTACCTTTTATAATGATACAATGTTTTGATGTCCACACTATTTCAGAACAAGTAGGTCCATGACATACAATTCATAATTTATATAACTTATTGTGTATACTTTAAAAAACTCTTTATGGGAAAATGGATTTGTTTTGTTTTGCTTTGTTTTTATTCTTGTTCCTTTCCATGTTATATCAACAGCAGCATCCAAGATAAGAACAAAATTATCTTCTCTCATTCCCCAACTGATTCTTACAAGTTCCCTCAAATAGTTCTCTCATACTTTACATTCTTTTTTTTTTTTTTTTTTTTTTTGAGACAGAGCATTCAAGCTGTCGCCCTGGGTAGAGTGCTATGGCATCACAGCTCACAGCAACTTCCAACTCCTGGGCTCATGCGATTCTTCTGTCTCTGCCTCCCAAGTAGCTGGGACTACAGGTGTGTGCCACAACACCCGGCTATTTTTTGGTTGCAGTTTGGCTGGGGCTGGGTTCAAACCTGCCACCCTTGGTATATGGGGCCAGCGACCTACTCACTGAGCCACAGCACCACCCTGTTTTGTTTTGTTTTGTTTTAAGCATGTTATGCAGCATCCAAAGTTTCAGGTGCTAGAGCTATGTCAGTGGAAAATAAAAAACGTGAAGCAAAAATAAAATGAAAACATCAACAACAAAAACGGCCTCTATGAAGCTTATAACCAAAGTTAAGGAAGATGGTTAAATAAATAAGTTAAAAAATGCTATGATCTTTATTGTGGTAAGTCTCAGAGCTATGGCTTTTTTTCTAAACATATTTTTTGTTTGGAAAGTTAGTTTTGACTTTTTCTTATAAACAGAATTATTTCTGTTTACCACTCATTCATCTCATGGATCAAGTTATCCTAATTCTTTTGCTAATGGCTTCTGTCATCTTCTTTGTTCTAGATAAGGAAATACTGCTTTCTTAGAATTGTTTAACATTTCTAGGGTATTGGTAAGTAAATACATCTCCTTTACAAATGCACAGTGGTTTTTGTCAACCTATGAGTAATTTTCAAATGTGATTGGAGTGGAAAAAGTTGACTTGCCCTTGAATTTAGAAGCAGAGCTCTTTTTACTTCCTTGATAACTTTGATCCTGGTTTCTACATCTATAAAAGAAGAATATTGATCATTTCCATATTTATTCTCAGTCTAAAAATTTCTTTTGTTTTTCTCAAGGTCAGGAACTCTTAATTCCCCATTAGTTGAGCACAGAAGGTGCTCATTTATATACTAAATAAATTAATCAGAATTGAGGAAGCTCCTTCCTTCCTTCCTTCCTTCCTTCCTTTCTTTCTTTCTTTCTTTTTTTTTTTTTTTTTTTTGTGGCAGAGTCTCACTATTTTCCCTGGGTAGAGAACCGTAGCGTCACAGCTCACAGCAACCTCAAACTCTTGGGCTTAAGCGATTCTCTTGCCTCAGCCTCCCAAGTAGATGGGACTATAGGTGCCTGCCACAACGCCTAGCTATTTTTTTTTTTGTAGTTGTCATTGTTTGGCAGGCCTGGACCAAGTTCGAACCTGCCAGCCCTGGTATCTGTAGCTGGTGCCCTAGCACTGAGCTACAGGCACCGAGCCAGGGAACTTCTTAAGTATAGGGTTTAGGCTGCCCCAAGAATAAACAATGGTAAGTTGTAATTGATATTTTCATTTATTTAATTTAGACATCTATCATATCCTGCACTGTCGTGACATGTTTTACTTTTTCTAGATGTTCTTTTGTTTTGGAATCTATGTAGTTTTGGAAAGCTGATTGCTACAATATTGACCACTGGGCTTACAAAGGGACTCAAACACCAAAGTGCTTATTATATTAGATCTTTCATGGTTTGGAGATGGAAGGGTAACAAGAAGGCAAAAGTCAAGGATAGAAGAGAGACATTTACAATAGCAAGGTCCATTATTTAATATCTTCTAGTAATTTTTAAATTTATTGTAAGGTGAGCTGTTTAACCATTTTGTTCTCAAAGAACTCCAAAGAGTCATATCTACTGAAATAGGGTGTTGATAGCAATAGAAACTCTTTTTTACTGCACCTGTTCTGATATTCTTTCCCTTCCCTTCTACTCCTGTGCTGCTCAGATAATAAACTTCCAAACTATTTAATTCTGCTCCAAGGGCACAATTACATTTGATTAGACAAGGGGTAACGTTATTGAGGCCTAATACAAAAATAGAATAGAGAGCCTTATGGAGACAAGCAGAAACATTTTAGAATTCCCCTGCATTTCCCGTTTCCTCCTTTCCTCACGGACAACAGTGGAGAGGACAAGTGTCTTCTGGATGAATAATGGGAATTCTCAGACAGCTGCCTATCATTTATTCCTCCTATTTGTCTAGTTAGTTGCTTTATAACATCGTTAATGTCCTACATTTTCTTTCTTGCCTATATACTCTTTTAGGGCCCAGAAAGGGGCTTGATTCCCCTCTGGTCTTGTAGGAGCTGAACAACCTGAGATCTACAAAAGAATTCTGCCATTTTTTAACAATCAAAATCGGGGATAGGTGGAAACAAATGAAGTTGCTATTTGTTGTGGTTGTCCTAAAAATTTTATCAGTATGGAGAAAAATGATATTGAGAGCATTTTATTTTGCTGTACTTTGGGTCACATGTAGCTATTCGAGAAGAATTAAAGATGTGGCATTGCTATCCCAAGTGGAGTCTTTTAACTTCATGAGATTGAAAGAAAAAATAACCTCATATTTTTTAGATGATCTCCGGGCTTCGCCATGTCTAGGAAAAAAGGGTCTTGGCTCCTCGACTGTCACAATCTGTGTGTAGCAATTTAATTATCACCTTCCCAAATGAAGACTTTCGTTTTGGGGAGCCATTTTTCTCATTGGCATATCTATAAATTCTTAGAGAATTAAATAAATTGCATAGTTCAAGATTTAAGAATTATTGAGGAAAATGTAGCATCATGGAAAAAGTATAGCAGGATTTAGAATCACAGAACCTGTGTTGTATTTTTTTGTTTGGTCACTTGTAGATTTGTGATCTTTCAAGAAGAGTCTTAAGCATTGTGAATTTTATGCTTTTCTTCTCTGCGGGAGGGACAGTCGTAATGTCAGAATCCTATGACAGTGCCCACTGCAGGGATTATACCTAGTTGGTGCTCAGTAAATGTTTGTTAAGAACATAGTGTTGGGGTGGTGCCTGTGGCTCAAAGGAGTAGGGTGCCGACCCCATATACTGCAGGTGGTGGGTTCTAACCCAGACCTGGCCAAAAACTGCAAAAAAAAAAAAAAAAAAAGAAAATAGATGTGGTGGCAGTTGGGTGTTGGAAAAAATTTAAGATCTTTCCTGCTATTAGTAAAATGTGAAAAAACTTACTTTTTAATTGAAGTATATTAAGAGCATTTGATAATATGCTTAAAGCTATAACATTTGATATCTGCCTCCATTACATTTACAGAGCAGTAGTTATACTTTAATTTATACAATATGCATATAAATAAGTTTAGGTAAAACTCAGACTGTTTAACACATAAATCTAAATAATCATATAATAAAGTATACTTACATCACACTGATTGTAGAACACTTGGTAAATTCTTCATTCACATAAGTTAAGAAACTTGAAATTGGAGTATTTTTTCCTACTATGTATCATCCACTATTCCTTAGAAGTTTTTATACTCTGATTCTGAGTGCTATATAAACCTCTGTCTCATCCAAGATTTTTCCCCATATCACACTTAACCTTTCAAAACCACACCCAGTGGTTATTCAATTTCTGCTTAAATACTCCTTCTCTTGATTGAAAACCTATCTTTTTGTAATATCTGATTTTTTTTTTTTTTAGTGTTTTTTTCTTACACCCATTAAAGAAGTTTAAGCCTTGGTTTATACTAAGAATAAATCCAAGTATTATACTATCATTTAATCTTTAACACTTCCAAGGTGTCTTAATATTTCTCCAAAATATTCATGTCTGAATATTTCTCTAGGTTTCAAACAATATATATTCAGACTACATTTTTGCCAAGAGTAGCAAGATGGTTAAGTTTGGTTCTGAATTAAGGAGATACAACTGAAATAAGTTTATAAATTAAGAAGATACAACTTGACTTTTATTTTAGATATCTAGTAAAAAATGACTGAAAACTTCTCAACTCTTAGATTTTTTTTTTCAGTTGTAGGAATGTAATTTCTTGTCTCTTCATTCAATTTCGATTTCTTTAGCAGATCCATCCAGAAAGTTAGAAATTTTTAGAAGCCATAGAATGTTAGGTTAGAAAACAAAAGGTATTAAGAGCCAATCTGGTCCTAAAACGTTCTGCAATATCTTAAGTTGTTGTCTAGTGATGATAAACTTGCTCTTCTTGAAGCATGTCATTTTACTTTCACAGTCTTGATTGCTAGAAAAATGCATATTTGCCTCATAATTTTGTTTAGGCACTCCTGTTTATTCATTAGGGACGTTGTGACTTGACTTTAGATATCTCTTCCTTATTTGCTTTCTCCAGAAAATAATATGACCTTGTCTATAGTGAAGTGATTACAGTTGTGATCTTTAATAATTTTTTTGTTGTTGTTCACCTTTAGAGATTTGGATTAAAATTGCTCTTGGGAATATTGCCTAAAAAAAGGTTAATTATTATTGCAGTCAAAGAATGTTAGAATTGAAGTCAGTAAAGTTAAGTTCTTCTGTAAGACTCTCTTGGGTGCTCTTTTTTATTTAAAGAAAACTGAGAGCCTAGTTTTAAAGCCCCAGGGAAACAGAAACTTGTAAAACTAAAAAAACCCCACAAAACTCAGAAACATTTAGAGCATCTTAAACTAAACTTTAAGCTGCTCTTCAAACTGAGATTATTTACATGTGTGTGTCTATGTATATATTTTATTTTTTCTATGTATGTATTTTAAAGTCTATTTTATTGAGGTTTGATTTACATATAATAAGCAATTCTAAACATATAATTTGTTGAATTTTGACAAATGCCATACAGTTACGTAACTACCAGCATCACCACAACAGTGGTTTCCCATTACCTTAATCCATTACCTTAAGAAGTTTTCTTAATTGTTTTGCAGTGAATGCTTTTCCTTTTCCACCCCAGCCCCTAAAAAACACTTATATGCTCCCTGTAAATGGAATGTTACAGTCTATAGTGGTTTGTGAGTGATTTTTTCTTCACTTATTTTGATGCTTTGAGATTAACCTGAGTGTTTTGAGTATTATTAATTTCCTCTTTTGTACTACTGAGAGTGATCACTGTTTAGATTTTACAGATATGTAGAATACCACAGTTTGTTTACACATATCTATTCACCAGATAATAGACACCTGAGTTGTTTTAAGTTCTGGAAATTGTGAATAAAGCTTCCATGAGCATTTGAGTTTATGTTTTGTGTAGATATTTGTTTTTATTTCTCTTGGATACATTCTTAAGAGAGGAATGTTGATAAATGCATGTTTAGCTATATAAAAATTGTGAAAATGTGTTCCAAAATCATTGTACCTTTTTCATTACTACCAGCAATGTATGAGAGACTTCTAGTTCCATATTCTTGCCAGCACTTGGTGTTGTTAGTCTTTTTAATTTTGGCCATTCTAGTACATGTATAGTGGAATCATCTAATTTTATTTTTCCTTTGCATTTCCCTAATGACTGATGGTATTGCTGATTTATTTATGTATTTATTTATTATTTGTTTATCATCATTGTTGAAGTATTTGTTAAAATATTTTGACCAACTTAAAAAAGCATCAGATTATTTATCTTCTTATTGAGTTGTAACAGTTTTTCTTCTTCTTCTTTTTTTTTTGAGACAGAGTCTCATTTTATCACCCTCGGTAGAGTGCTATGGCATCACAGCTCACAGCAACCTCCAACTCCTGGGTTTAGGCAATTCTCTTGCCTCAGCCTCCCAAGTAGCTGGGACTACAGGCACCGGCCACAATGCCTGGCTATTTTTTTTGTTGTTGTTGTTGTTGCAGTTTGGCCGGGGCTGGGTTTGAACCCACCACCCTTGGTATATGGAGCCAGTGCCCTAGTCACTGAGTTTCAAAAATATTTTCCAGACACAAGTTATTTGTTAGATACATGTTTTGCAAATGTTTTCTTCAAATATGTGACTTTGTTTTTCATTTTCTAAAATTTTTCCTTAGCTGTGATTCAACTGAAAAGCATTGTTATTAATATTTATTATGTTGATAATATAATGTTGATATCTCAATCTGAAGATCAAACTAAGACCGGATTGCAGATGCTAGTTAATCAAATGAATAGGGAGTGGCAGGCTGAAGTATAGAACCCAGGGAAACAATGCAATTCTGAGAGTTGGTCAGACTAGAACCACTAGAGATGTTCTTCAAGAAACTATTAAATAAGTAATTGTTTCAGAAAGCTCTGAAATCAAAATAAGAGGCAAAGAGATTGAGCAGTTCTTTGGTTTCCAGAGAAATTGTACCACATCTGAGAATTTTTTTTTAACTGTTGGAGATTCATTGAGGGTACACAGAACCAGGTTACATTGATTGCCTTTGTCAGATAAGGACCCTCCTGTAGTGTCCTGCTCCCAAAACCCTTGACCCTCCTGCCCCCTCTCACCGTCTTTTTCTTAGCTCTCTCCACCTCCCATCCCCCACTGTATACTAGAACCTTAATTGTCCTCCTATCAGAATTGAGTACATAGGATTCTTGTTTCTCCATTCTTGTGATGCTTTACTAAGAATAATGTGTTTTGTTTTGAGACAGAGTCTAACTCTATCGTGCTTAGGTAGAGTGCTCCAGTTTCATCATAGTTCACAGCAACCTCAAACTCATCATAGCCCACAGTAAACTCAAACTCTTGGGGTTAAGCAGTCCTCTTACCTCAGTCTCCTAAGTAGCTGGGACTGCAGGCACCGGCCATGATGCCTAGCTAGTTTTTCTATTTTTGGTAGAGACAGTGTCTTGTTCTTACTCAGGCTGATCTCGAACTCCTGAACTCAGGCGATCTACCCACCTCGGCCTCCCAGAATGCTACGATTACAAGTGTGAGCCACCACAGCCAGTCAACATCTGAGAATTTTTAATTAACAAAATTAGCAGGAAAAGAACTGAATTTGATTGGGGCTGTAATTAATAGTGCTATATTGTCACTTCACATGGCCATTTGATTCCTTTGCTGCTCTATATCCCTTTTGCTCAAACAATACTAGAAGCATTAGCTGTGTACAATTTAGCAGAGTTTGTTCAAAACAATAATAGAAACACACTTAGTGATTATAGCTTATCTATAAATGAAATGAATGATAGCAATGTTTTGTGAATGGGATGAAAGAATAAAGAATTCTTTATTTTGTTATTATATACTACCTATATTGCATTTTGATATTTTGTTATTGTATACTATATATATTGCATGTTTGCACTACCTGTGATGTGGTCTAGTGTTACTTGAAAATGGACTTGGATTAGTTGTCAATCTATATTGCAAACTCTAAAGCAACCACTAAAAAAAAGTTAAAAAATAATTATAATAGATATGCTAAGAAAGGAGAAAAATAGTATCATTTAAAATGCTCAACTAAAGCTACAAAAGTCAGAAAAGTAGTGAAAGACAAAAATAAGGGAAAAAAGACAAAGAATAAAAATCTGTAACAAACATGATAGATAATAATCCCACTGTATCAATAATCACTTTAAATGTTCCTGATTCCTGGTACCAATTAAAAGACAGATATTACAATATGTGTATAACTTTTGATTCCTCCAAAACTTAACTACTGAAAGCCTTACCTATAACATGATTAACATAAATTTTGTTCATTTTATGTATTATTAATATATACTATATTCTTGCAATAAAATTAGCTAGACAAAAGAAAATGTTATTAAGAAAATCATAAGGAACAGAAAATATAGTTGCTATTTGTTAAGTACAAGTGGATTATTACATCATCTTGTTGTCTTCATGTGGTGTAGGCTGACAGCAGGAAGAAGAGGGTAGTGAAATTGCTCCTGTTTGCAGATGACATAATCTTGTATGTAGAAAACCCAAAAGACCCACCAAAAACTGTTAGATCTTCTGTACAATACAGAAAATACTCAATGGAGTGAAGAGACAACCTGTTGAATGAGAGAGAGCATTTGTGAATTATTAATATTAATCTGAAAAGGAACTAATATTCAGAATATAAAAGGAACTCAAGTAACTCAATAGTAAAAATGAATTCTGTTAAAAAGTGGACGAAGAGCAGGAATGGACATTTCTCAGAAGAAGGCATATTAATGGATAAGGGGTACCAAAAAATGCTTATAATCTTGGGGAAATGCAAGTAAATTTGTAACAAGATATTATTTTACCCCAGTTAGAACAGCTATTATTTAAAAAAAAAAAAAACATGCTGGTAAGGATACAGAAAAAAGGGAGCTCTTATACACTGTTGGTGGAAACATAAGTTCTCAAAGACTCTATGAAAAACAGTTTATTTAAAAACTAAAAAGTGAGACTATTGTGCAATCCAGCTATCCCATACTTGGTTATCTATCCAAAAGAAAACTAATCAATATTTCAGATGGATACCTGCACTTGCTTGTTTATTGCAAGGGTTGTATTTATCATTTGTGAGTTTCCCCGTAGAATGTTATTTCTAAAAAAGTATATCTGAACTTTCTTTGGAAACCAAATAAAACCATAAAAATAAAATAAAATGCATAAGAAGAGGGCAAAAGGAGCAAATGTATCCAAGTTTGTTTGTTCTTAGAGTCAAAAATTATGAAATAATAGGAAATCCAGTTTAGCAATTTGTGGAAAAAAAGACAGCTTGATTAAATAGAGATTTCACCAGGTATGCAATGGGTTTAATGATCAGAACACAGGGACGAAAGTGAAGTGGGAAGTCTGTGCAGACAAATCGGGTGAGTCTGTAACTTTAATTGAAAACAACTTGGCTGAGCATGGTGGCTCCTGCTTATAATCCTAGCACTTTGGAAGGAAGGAGTAGGATCAGGGGATCATTTAGGCCAAGAGCTGGAGACCAGCCTGGGCAACATAGTAAGACCCCATCTCTTAAAAATAAATTAGAACAATCCATCGTTTTGGGAAATAGGGTGTGCCAAGAAAGGTGGCTGTCCCCTAGCCTGTCATGTGATGCCTGTTTATGGGGAATCTAGTGCCAAATCATTGTAGACTACCTGCTTCTGGGTCAGGGTTTTATAGGAATGTAGCTCCCTCTCTGCGATCTAATGAAAAAATACATTTTTCGAGAGACATTCTTAGTAAAATAAAGAAAAAGAAAAGAGTTGGTTTTTTTTTTTTTTTTTTTTTCTGTGTTTAACCTTATCCTGAAGATCTGAGTCAATGAATAAGACAACACAATGAAAAAGAAACAAACTGGGCAGCACCTGTGGCTCAATGGGTAGGGTGCCGGTCCCATATACCCAGGGTGGGGGGTTCAAACCTGGCCCCAGCCAAACTGCAACAAAAAAATAGCCAGGCATTGTGGTGGGTGCCTGTAGTCCTGGCTACTTGGGAGGTTGACGCAAGAGAATCATCTAAGCCCAAGAGCTGGAGGTTGCTGTGAACTGTGACGCCATAGCACTCTACCAAGGGTGACAAAGTGAGATTCTGTCTCAAAAAAAAAAAAAAAGAAAAAAAAAGAAAAGAAAGAAAGAAAAAGAAACAAATGATAGGAGAATTGGGAGGGAATGCACCTTGCCTTTTCTGCAGACAACCTACTTTCCTCCCAGGATAATCTAAGAGAACCTAGAGATAAATTATTAAAACTAAGATAGGGTTTTGGCTCAGCACCTGTGGTTCAAGCAGCTAAGATGCCAGCCACATACACCTGAGCTGGCGGGTTCGAATTCAGCCCGGGCCCACCAAACAACAATGACGGCCGCAACCAAAAAATAGCCGGACATTGTGGCAGGTGCCTGTAGTCCCAGCTACTTGGGAAGCAGAGGCAGGAGAATCTCTTGAGCCCAGGAGTTGGAGGTTGCTGTGAGCTGTGATGTCACAGCACTCTACCCAGGGTGACAGCTTGAGGCTCTGTCTCAAAAAACAAAACAAAGCAAAAACCAAACCCCCCCAAAAAAACTAAGATAGGGGTTCATAAAGTTCCTAGATACATAAATCAGCATGTTTATACCAGTAATAAACAACGAGAAAATATTATGAAATATTACAATTCACAAAAGTATAAAACTACTGGTCACCTATGACTCAACCTAGAAGAAATTTCTCTGGGGATAAAAAAAATTACAAGATGTTATTGAGAGAGATAAAAGAAGATCTGAGTAGATGTTGTTGTATGTATGTGTGGACTAAATATTAAAGTTATTATCAATGATCTCCAAATCGGTTAATCAATCACATGAATTCTGAATGAAACTAGGATTTCTGTGGAACCATAAAAGCTGACTCTGTTATTTATATGGAGGTCAAAAGTCTCACAACAATCAAGATAATTTTGAACAAAAGCAAGGACTTGGGTCAATTTAATATCAATGGTTATTCCTACTACAAAGTAATTAGGAGTGTGGTATGGTGCAGGGACATAAAAATAGACCAAGAAAATAAACTAGACAGATCAGAAACAGACTTATAGGTGTATATTTTGATATATTATGAAGGTTGCTTAAAAATCAATAGGGAACGGAATTAAGCCACAAAATTGTTCTAGATAGTTACCTAGTATATGAAAAGCATATAACATTGAATCTACTCCTTATATAATTCATAAGAATTATTTCCAGTTGAAGTAAACAGTAGGGATTTCTTTTTTGTTTATTTGTATGTTTGTTAGTTTTCCACATTAATGCGAGGATACAAATGTTTAAGTTACATTTTTTTCATTTCTAAGGTAAAAGTTCAACTACAAAGTTCAAGTTGTAGTTGAGGCCTTCACCCAGGGGGCGTGCTGAATACTTGTGCATTGTGCACATTAGCTGAGAACTTGACAATCCCCCCGAGCCCTGCAGCTCCCTTTCCCTCTTTCCTTCTCTTGCCTCACCCTCACTAGAATATATATGTGTTTTTCTTTCCTGTGGGTATGTAGTTTTTATATTTGGGTTTCACCTCAGTATTGAGTACATTGGATACCTTTTTTTTTTTTCCCCCCATTCTTGTGATACTTTGAGAAGAATGTGTCTCAACTCCATCCAGGTAAACACAAAAGATGTAAAGTCTCCATCTTTTCTTATGCCTGAATAGCACTCCATGTCATATATAAACCACAGTTAGTGAATCTATTCATGGGTTGCTGGGCACTTGGGTTGCTTCTGCTGTCTTGGCAATTGTGAATGAAGCTGCAATAAACATTCTAGTACAAATGTCCTTGTGGTAAAATGATTTCCCCCCTGTGGGTAGATACCTAGTAATGGGATTGTGGAATCAAATAGAAGGTCAGCTTTTTAGTTTTTTGAGGATTCTTCATGCTTCTTTCCATAGAGGTTGTATTACTTTGCAATCTCACCGGCAATGCAAAAGTGTTCAGAGATTTCTTAAACAAGAAACAATAAGAATCAACTAAAAGGGAAGTTGGTACATTTTATCATATAAAATATGAATATTTCTCTAAAACTAAAAGATATCATCAATAAACAGCCTCAAGTATTTTGAATTCAATTTTTTCAAACCATATTTTCAGTTCATATAACCAATTAGTATTATTTTCCCATGTATAGGAAGACCTACAAACCAGGAAAAAATAGACAAACTACCCATTAGGAAAACGGTCAAACAGTAATTCACGGAAGACAAAATACAGATGCTCAATAGGATGAGATAAAAAGTGCAAACTTAGTAGTAATTGAAATAGCCAAGGATTTGAAAGGGTGATCATGGAAGTGTTGGCAAAAGGAACCGTAACTGTCACGCTTCTGGCAAGACTGTAAATTGGTACATCCATCTTAGAGATGATTTTTTTTTTCCCACTTTTTTATTTTTATTATAGATAAAAATATGCACCATAGATGTGGCCCGAACCCATTATCCTCCCTCCACCCAAACCTCCCCCCTCCCTTCTCCTTCCTTGGTCCTTTCCCCATAGTCTTGTGGTATAGTTGGGTTATAGCTGAAGGGGCTTTTCTTAATGTCAAGGGATTCTGTGGAAGTTCCAAAGGTGAGGATAGTAGGTGAAAGTTACCTCCACTTTCCAAAGAGGGGTATAGAATGGGCCAGGGAAAATGTGGTGACCCTCATTCCCAGAGGAAGTGCTGGACACACCTATGCCAGACTTACTAGAAATTATAAGAACAGGTTCAATAGCCATCAATCCCTTACTCCCCACAGTCTTCCTGAGGAGTCTGTTCTACACATGTGACAGGATTATTGTATGGTCTCTGGGAAAGGAGAGTACAGCCTCACGGAGGCTGCTGTGGTGTTTCCTTTCTTCTCTCTCTGCTGTTCCTTCCATGCTCACCCCTCATAACCTTTTACTTCCTTGCCGGTTGGTGGCCTGCTGAGATACAGAATCCTGTGGAGCCATCTTGGTATCTTGGTGCAGCCACAGGGAGGAAAAAGGTGAAAATTCTAGGAAGAACTTAAACCTGGGGCACTTATATGAAACCAGGTGTAGAACCCACATATCACCCCCTGTGATGATGGCAGAATATTAGTTGGTGCTGCCTAGAACAGCAGGTTGTGAAGGTGAGAACTCCCTACATTTGATTTTGCTAGCCTGGGTAGCCAGATACCATGGTGCCCACCAGGCTTGAGTGTCTTTATGGGACCTTGCCTAAGTACAAACAATAGTTTATACAGCTATGTAGATTGAGGCATCCCTTTTTTCTCTTACCCTTCTTTCTTCTGAGTAGTGTCAGGAGAGAAGAAGTGATGGAAAAGTGAAGCAGGTCACAGTCCTCTTCTCATTGCAATGCCTTGAGCCGTAGGTTAGGTAGGAGCTGGGAGAACTGGTGCTTTGGATTGCATATGAGATTGGACTTTTGATTTGAAACTAGACTTGCTTTTCAGTGGCTTAAAAAAAATAAGAATGAGACTGTTCTTAGTATTGAAAGTGATCAGTCTGTCTCAGATGTTTTCTAGGGGTAGGGCAGAATAATTTTGGAGAAAGGGATGCATGAATAAATAAAGGTGTTATTTGTTTAGTCCTAAGCAAGCTCAGCATATGCAGTATTGACCAGTGATAATGGATTCTTAACATTGTGTACCCCACATCTTAGAGAGCTGCAAGCTTCTTGGACTCTAGAGATCCTGTGGTCAGATCAGCAATTCATTCATTTTTCTATTTTTTAGCTTTTAATTTAATTTAATTTTCACTTTGTATCTGGCATTGGGCTAGACCCTTGGGGTTCTAAAGGAGTGAACCATGTCCTTGACATCCAGAACCTTGCTAGCTCTTGGAAGAGGAGGGGACTCCACTGAGCTCTAAGGGATGGCTCAGACCTGAGCTGGGAGAAAAGAGGGGGCGTCCAGTCAAGGTGAGAGTGCTGTCTCTTGGAGGCTGGGCTTTCTAACACCAGACTCTGGTCCTGGCTGGCTCATTCATTCATTCACCCACAAAATACGTATTAAGAACTTCCCTACTTGCAGGGCAATCCGTTTGGCATCTTTCTTAGAAGGACATTGCCAAGGGGCAAATTGTCCAGCAAGACAAGTTTATTTCTCATTTGCATAGAAATTCATATGACAAAGAAGTGGCATGGATTCCACGTTTTAGAATTTGTATTTGGAGACTGTTTATTTCTCTGCCTTCTCTAGCTGCTCCTTAGTGCTCTGTTGACCTCAGACTGACCCTGAAAAATAGGCCAAGGCCTCATTTTGCTGGAGGGAAAATAAAAGGGCCTGTGGCAGCTCAACCCCTACTCCCCCCTAATCTGGCCATTGGGAATAAAGTTGCCAGATAGAATTTTACTATTTGGGTATACTTCTTCCACAATATTATTTGTTGTTTATATAAAATTCACATTTAGCTGGTATTTTAATTTATAAATATGGCAGCCCTACTTAGGAAAGACTCTCTCTGGCCTGAGAGGAGCCGAGTTTTATCTTTCAGGTTTTGAGGAGGCCTTTTCTCCTACAAACCTTCTCCTGATCCTGACAGTGGAACCCAGCTGGAGGCTGCTGTTGACTCTTCTTAGTTTTTGAGGTTTGGTGGGGAGCATGGGTAGCTGTGTGAACTGAGGATCAGGAGACCTGGGTTCTAGACCACAGTCTGCCAGCAACAGGTTCTTATCTGTCCCACATGTGACAATTTGCCTCTCTGGGACTGATTTCCCTATTTATATAGAAAATGAAAGGTTTGAGGATTCTATAGACCATTCAAACATCACACTTAGATTTAGTTTCAGGGGACAACCAGGGCAAGAATGTTTGACTATTTGTCCACGCTGTACCCATGCAGGGCAGTGTGAGAGTCCGTGTCTGTGTACACGCACACACTGGGGGATGGATGAGAGGAGCCAAGCCGCCCAAGATAATGCCAGCAATGGCTCTTTAAGAGCTGCCACACCTTTTCAGTTCTGCAGAGTGGAAACAATGTCATACTGGCAGTGGCAGTGGGTGGATGAGGGAGCATTTAGAGCCCTGCCCCATCTCTGCTCAGTTTATCACCTCCCCACGCTCCCCTCATCCCTTCCCACTCCCTGGAGAACATAAGAGGTTCTTTCTTCTGTTTCTGGAATAAAGCAGAAGGGAACAAAAATACCATGGCTGGTTGTTGAGTTGAGTTTGAAAAGGCCAAGCTGCAGGGGGCTGGGCTTCTGCCTCAGGTGCCTGGGCTTAGGTCACTCCACCTAACTGTTCATTTGTTCAGTCTTATTCTGAAACACAAGGCAAGGAGGAGAGGCAGAGCTCTGCTGAACCTGAGGGGAGGCCAGGAAAATAGCTGTGGCAGGAAGAGACACCTGTATATACTGTGGAGTGCTGTTTTTGCATCTAAATTTGGGAGCATGGACACTTGAAAGGAGAGAGACAAAGATGGATAGAGAGAGAGGGAGAGAGACTTACTGAGAAGGGATGGACAAAGGTCACATCAGGGCTGTGAAACAAACCAGAGTCAGGACTGCCTGGAGGGACAGACACCAGGAGGGCTGATGTGTCTGTCACCATGAAGCAGACCTGGTTTGGCTCTTGTTTTCAGGAGAGAAGTTGGTATGTGTGGTTGCCTTGGTTCATTTGCACTGCTATGACTAAGTACCACGGATGAGGCAATTGAAGAATAGAAATGTAATCTACCCTGAAGGAAAAAAATCCTTTTATCATAAGGACACTTGTACTAGACTATTTATTGCAGCTCAATTTAAAATCACCAAAATATGGAGACAGCCTAAATGCCCACCAACCCAGGAATGGATTAACAAGCTGTGGTATATGTATACCATGGAATACTATTCAACCATTAAAAAAATGGAGACTTTACATCCTTCGTATTAATCTGGATGGAAGTGGAAGACATTATTTTTAGTAAAGCATCACAAGAATGGAGAAGCATGAATCCTATGTACTCAATTTTGATATGAGGACAATTAATGACAATTAAGCTCATAGTGGGGGAAGGAAAAGCAGAAAGAGGGACAGAGGGAGGGGCGTGGGGCCTTGGTGTGTGCCACACCTTCTGGGGGCAAGACATGATTGCAAGAGGGACTTTACCTAACAAATGGAATCAGTGTAACCTGGCTTATTGTACCCTCAATGAATCTCCAACAATAAAAAAAAAGAAAGAAAGAAAAATGTGCCTCCAA